>JAJPUD010005233.1:0-25586 GCA_023553655.1 Myrmecobius fasciatus | reverse complement strand
AATGAGCAGAACCAGAGATCATTATACATGGCAACAACAAGACTATATGATGATTAATTCTGATGGACATGATTCTCTTCAACAATGAGGTGATTCAAATCAGTTTCTATTGTTTAGCGATGAAAAAAGCCATATATATCTAGAGAGAGGCTGGTGGGAACTGAGTATAGACCACAGCATATCATTTTAATGCTTTCTATTGATGTTTGCAAGGCATTTTGTTATCCTTCTTATGTGTTTTTTTCTTTCTCTTTCTAGATCCAATTTTTCTTGTGCTGCAAGATAACTGTATAGATATATATCCATATATTGGATTTATCTATTAATTTATTTTAACATACTTAACATGTATTAGATTACCCGCCATCTAAGGGAAGAGGTGGGGGAAAGGAGGGAAAAATTTGGAGCAGAGTTTTGCAAAGGTCAGTGTAGAAAAATTACTCATATGTTCTGTAAATAAAAAGCTTTAATAAAAAAAAAAGAATGAAGAGTATATGAAAGAAAATAATGTAAGATAAATCTGGAGAGGTAGATTGAAATAAGATGCAAAATAGAAGAGTATTTCATCTTAGAAGCAATAGGGAGCCACTGAAAATTTTAGAGCCATGGAGATTGCCATGGTAATAGCTATGTTTTAGGAAAGTTCTTTTAGTAGTTATATGAAAGAGAGATTATAATCTGGAAAGACTGGAAATGGGAAAAACGAGACCATCAAAATATTCAGTGGAGAGATGATCAGAGCCCATGTTGGAATAGTGACCATTGGGCTGAAGAGAAGGGGACAGATGCAAGAGATGGTCATAAGCTTGGCAAATGATAGGACCCTGAGGAGTGAGTATGAGGGAAGGTTAAGAGTTGAAGGGTTGGTTAAGCTGAAGATGCTAGGTTGCTTCAAAGATGGTGGCATCCTCAATAGAAATTGGAAGGTTCTGAGAAAGATGGTTTTGGCCATGTTTGAGACAATGTGAGGTGCCTTTTGGACATTCTCTGCACTTTGGCTACCTTTTCTCTCTGACTCTGAGGATTTGCCATTCTCCCATTGATGAGTTCCTTCCAGAACCTCCATGTTTAGAAAGGACCCAGATCAGTCAAGCTTTATTTTCCAGACTTCACTATGTACCACCTGGGCATATTCCCTCAACTACTGCAATTCAGCCTCCCTTTATACATTGTCTTTTCCCCATTAGAATGTTTTGGGCTAGGTATAGAAGTTCCTTGAGGTCAGGGACTCTTTTCTTTCAGCATTACCTAGCACAGTTGCCTGGCACATAGCAGTCCACAGTCTGCCACAAACAAATGTCTGTTGGATTAAATTGAACAGATCTGGGAGTCAGCTGTGTAGAGATGGTGTTTTAGCCAATGGAAGCCAATGAGATCACCAAAGAAGAGAACATAAGGGAAATGGGCCTAGATCAGATCTTTGGGAGATACCCAATCTTAATAGAGATGACCCAGCAAAGAGAAGGTGACACTTCTCAGAAAGTGCCCCTATACTTTGGAAGTAAAGTCAGGAAAATATGACCCATTAGGTGGAGTTGGAATCGTGGAGCTTCCCCTCCCTCTTCCTGAACTCTGGGACTTGCTTAGGAAGGAGGTTGGTTCTCCTCTATCTACCAGATTTTGAACCAGACAGAGACAGACAGACACACACACACACACACACACACACACACACACACACACAGAAAGAGACAGAGACAGAGAGACACAGAGATAAACCAACAGGGTGGGGAGGAGAGACAGAGACAGAAACAGGCAGAGAGAGAGAGAGTGAGGGAGACAAAGAGAGAGAGAGACAGAGAGAGATAGAGACACACACACAGGGAAAGAGAGAGAGAGAGAGACAGAAACAGACTGAAAGAGAACAGAGAAAGGAGGTTAGGGACACACACACACACAGACAGAGACAGAGAGAGACAAAGAGACAGAGAGACAGACAGAGAGAGAGAGAGACAGACAGACAGACAGACTGACAGAGAGAGAGAGACAGACTGACAGAGAGACAGAGACATACAGAGAAAGAGAGAGAGAGAGAAAACGAAATTATCCTGAAAGAACAGAGCTGTATGTCCCCAGGATGAGTCCCCTTGGCAAAAGAAGGGTCCAACAAACTTTTACTTAGGGTCCCTCTTCACCTTTCTCATTTCCCTTCTCTTTTCACCTTCCTCTTCCTCCCATCCCCTCCCAGCAACTTCCCCAGGTCCCCAGTGCAGGCTTTTCTCCAAATCTAGGCAAAGAATAGTTTGACTAACTGTGCATACCCTTTGACCCAGCAGTGTTTCTACTGGGCCTATATCCCAAAGAGATCTTAGAGGAGGGAAAGGGCCCCACATGTGCAAGAATGTTTGTGGCAGCCCTTTTTGTAGTGGCTAGAAACTGGAAACTGAAGGGATGCCCATCAATTGGAGAGTGGCTGAATAAATTATGGTATATGAATGTTATGGAATATCATTGCTCTGTAAGAAACGACCAGCAGGACGATTTCAGAGAGGCCTGGAGAGACTTGCATGAACTGATGCTGAGTGAAATGAGCAGAATCAGGAGATCATCATACACAGCAACAACAGTATTACATGATGATCAATTCTGATGGACGTGGCTCTCTGCAACAAAGAATTGTCTCAAACCAGTTCCAATTGTTCAGTGAAGAAAACCATATACACCCAGAGAGAGGGAAATGAACTATGGACCACAACGTAACATTTTCATGATCTCTATTGACATTTGCTTGCATTGTGTTGCCTTTCTCTGATTCTTTTTTTTTTTTTTCTTGTAGATAGGATTTTTCTTGCATAACTTCTCAAGCATTTCAACATTATTAACATGTAGTGGACTTCCTGCCATCTAGGGGAGGGGAGGGGACTGGGGGTAAAATTTGTAATGGAAAGCTTTGTAAAGATCAATATTGGGGAACTACCCATACATATGTTATACAAATAAAAAGCTTTAATAAAAAAAAAGTAGTTTCCAACATACTCAAAAAAAAAAAGAATAGTTTGACTGAGCTTCTCCCCGACCCCTCCTGCACCCCCGATCCCCTTTTGCTTCTCCCCCTCTTCCTTCTCTCCCCTCCTCCCCACCCTGCTCTGCAGCATGCGGCCCAGCGGTTAGTGTCCTGCCCACACTACTTACCGTCACACAGTAAGAGGGGTGGGGAGGAGGGAAGGAATGGGCAGAGCTAAAATTAGGAACTAGGTCTAACTCCCAGTCCTGGCTGGGCACTTCCCCTTTTTGTCATCATGGTAAAATGCATACGCTTAGAGATCTTGTCTATGCTGATCATTTTACGGAGCAGGAAACTGAGGCTTTTTGAAGCAAGGGGAATTTCTCCCAAGGTTACACAGTGATTCCAATGGAAAGTAAAACTTTAAGCTCAATGGAGCAGCTAGATGGCAAAGTGGAAAGAGCAACCGCCCTGAAGTCAGGAGGATCTGAGTTCAAATTTGACCCCAGGCACTTAGTACTTCCTAGCTGTGTGACTCTGGGCAAGTCACTTAACCCCAGTTGCCTCCAAGAAAAAGAAAAAGAAAAAAAAAGAAGAAAACTTCAAGCTCAAGCCTCTGACCCCAGTGCTAGCGTTTGCTCATCGCTCCAGACTGTGATATAATGGAAAGAATACTAGCTCTAGAGTCAAAGGCTCTGAATTAGAATCCCACCTTTGATGTTTATTGCCTGAGTGACTTCTGGAAGGTCATTTTGTTTCCCTGAGCTGATTTCCTCAGCTGTACAATAAAGAGGTATATATGGTCTCTGAGATCCCTTGTGGCTCAGTATCTATGATCCTGTGAATATTTTCTACCATTGTGAAATTGGGGGAAATCCCTTGAACTCATTTTTCTCATCTATAAAATGAGGGGGTTGAACCCAATGACCTCTAAGGTCCCTTCCAGCTCAGAAATTATGATCCTGTGACCTTTTCCCAGCATGAAAGCAGAGTGATGGCCCCAAGGAAAGAATGACATATTTCAGTGTTTTCTTCAAAGGTCAAAAGTAAAGTCATAACTAGGGCATGGTGATTTGAACTCTATCCCAGGGCACTGAATTTAGAGAGTGTTAACAGCATTTGCAGTCCTCAGCAGCATAGAAAAAAGTAGAGTTTAGCACTTAAGTTAAAAAAAAAATTACTTAAAATGCAAACCTATCACATGAGGGCTTGAGTGAGTTCTGTCAACAGTCCCCTCAGCATCAGTCACCCCTTTTCCCGCTCTCAACTGAGAGCAAATTATGTACCGTCGGACACAGAAAAACTCCTAGTAATGACTTTGGTCAAAACAAGGGACAGCTTTACAGATTCTGCTGCAGAATTGTTAGGGGTTATTGGCAAACTGGGAAACATTCTTTGAGCTGAGGAAAGCCACCTCTCCTTCCCCACTCCATTCCACTCCTATGGCTGTCTGGGTCAGACAGTGTGTGGAGGGGCTGGCAAATGTGACAGTCTCTGGGATCTGGGAACTTGCAAATTCTCATGTATGAAGTCATTTATGAAACACAGGAAAATCAATGTGCCTCAGAGAGTCCCCAGCTGATAAGATCACACACAGATGAATGAAGGAGGGAGAACATTCAGATCTGGAAGGTGCCTTCAAGATCCAATGGGAATTCCTACAATAATATACCAATCAAAATTGTTGTCTAGCCTCTACTTTTTTTTGTTTTTGTTTTTTTTTTCTTTATTAAAGCTTTTTATTTGCAGAACATATGTATGGGTAATTCTTCAACATTGATCTTTACAAAGCTTTCTGTTACAAATTTTCCCCCCTTAGTCCCCACCCCTCCCCTAGATGGCAGGAAGTCCACTACATGTTAATTATGTTAAAATACTTGACAAATCGAATATATGTATACATATTTCCACACTTACCTTGCTGTGCAAGAAAAATCGTATCTACAAGAAAAAAAATCAGAGAAAGGAAACACAATGCAAGCAAACATCAATAGAGAGCATGAAAATGTTATGTTGTGGTCCACATTTCATATCCCTCTCTCTGGGTGTATATGGCTTTCTTCAGTGAACAATTGGAACTGGTTTGAAACATTTCATTGTTGAAGAGAGCTATGTCCATCAGAATTGATCATCGTATAGTCTTGTTGTTGCCCGTATAATGATCTCCTGGTTCTGCTCATTTCGGTCTACCCTCTACTTAAAGACCTCCCATGGAGGGGAACCCATTATCTCTCAAGGCAGCCCACTGCATGTTGGGCCAGCTCCGATGTTAGGAAGTTTTCCCTAAATTCAATCTGAAATATGTCTCTTAGGAACTTCTGCTCATTTCTGGTGCTGTCTTCTGGGACTGAGCAGAAAAGTCTGTGTAATTCCTCTTAAATATGATAACGTGAAATTTAGCTAGAAAGAGGGAATTCCTAAGTAGTAGTTGGGGTAGTAGTAGGGGGATTGGGGGAGTAGGAGTGGGGTCCCATTTACTGAACTCCTTAAGCAATGAGACTGATGGTTTAGTTGTCAAGGATCACAGGAGATTTTTCTTCAGGTCATCTTCGAGATCCCTTGTAGGAATTCTGTGATTTGGGGAAATTTTGTATTTGTGTAGCTGGCTCTCTCCTGAAAAGCTGACCACCTTAATAATGAATTTCTACAGTCATAGAAGATCACACAATCATCTAAAAGAGATAAGGGTTCAGGGAAAGTAGCACCTCTGTTACCAAATGTGACTGATCCTTGATTTAGAGTAGGGGCTGGGGGGGGGGGGGGAGGACGGGCCATATAAGGCCTTTAAAATCATTTGGTCTGGCCCTGCCAAGGCAACTGCAGGTGATGATGAGCTGAAAGCTAAGTTACAACAAGCTCTTACTGCTTGAGTTTTTAAGTTGATAATTTTAAATGGCCTATGAATGATTTTATATATATATATATCCAAATGGCCCTTGTCAGGAAAAAAGGTTTCCCACCCCTGATTTAGAGGATGAAAATCTGGATTCAAATCCTAGCTCATCCACTTGCTGGCTCTGTGATTTTAGCAGGTTGAAGGTATATAGTCTCTCTAGGTCTCAGTTTCCTCATCTGTAAAAATGTGTTGGAGAAGAAAATGGCAAACTCCTCCAGTATCTCTGTCCAGAAAAAACTCAAATAGGGCAACAGAGTTGGACATGACTGAACAAAAAATTATTTTGCTAAATATTTCCCAATTATATTTTAATATTGTTCAGGCTGTACTCTACTCCAAAGTATTTCAGGGCTTATGGGCAGGAGGCCCAGGGGCTGAGTTTGAGATCCCTAGTACAGAAGAAGGATTTTTTTGATTACTTTTTTTCTTGATTAATCCCAGAGAGCAGAGCAAGTAACAATGTGGAAATTATAAGAAGGCAGAACCATAACTAGAGACAGACAGACAGACAGACGCACAGACAGAGACAGAGGCAGAGAGAGACAGAGAGAGAAAGACAGAGACAGACACACAGAGAGAAACAGAGAGACAGAGAAAAATAGAGACAGAGAGATATGGATAGATGGATGGATTTGATAATTTATTAATTTCAGAACTTTTATGTGTCAGGCATTGTACTAAGAACTGAGTAATACAAATATAAATAGTAACATAGTACAGATCCACAGGAACTTATAATTTTAATGGAGGGCAACAATGTATCAGAGGTGCTGAAAAGCAGAGAAGGGTACCCAAGAAGAACCATGCTAAAAATTTATCTGGGAAGTTTTTAGAGACCTGGCTCCAGAAAGATAAAGCAAAAGCTCATCTCTCAGAGACAAGTGTGGAGTCCAAATTTCTAGCAGTTGGAGGTAAAAAAGGAGGAGGAAGATCATGGTACCAAGACCTCTGGGAAGAGGCTATACAGCTCAATGAGGTGGCCACCCATTACCTCCCTAGGAAGCTCATGCCACTTTGGGCCAGCTTTCACCAGGAGGAAGCTTTTTCTGACATTATACCCCAGTTTGTCTCTTTGTAGCTTCCATATCTAGTTCTGCTCTCTGGAGCCAAGCAGAACAGGTCCAATTTATCTTTCAGGTGATTGCTTTTCAAATATTTGAAATTAAAATTTGAAATTTGAAATATTTGAAAAAAATACAACTTTTATTTTCCCCCTGAATCTTTTTTTTCAGGCTAAACATCCCCAATTCTTTCAAACGGATCCTCACATGACACAATCTCAAAGTCTTTCACTTTCCTTAATTTCATCCCCAGGATACTCTCAGACCTATCAATGCTCTTCCAAAAGTGCTCAAGACTAAAGACTTTTTTTCCCAGCTGTTGTCTGGCCAGGGCAGAGGGTGGGTGGACTCCCTGGTTTTGTACACTATGTTGTCTTCATACATCCTAAGATCTTGGCTCCCCTCTGACACTAGGAACTTTACATGGTCCCCAGCTATAGTAACAGATAATATTTACCTTAGCACAAGATGTATTCCATGTCTGGAGAGCTCTTCTTCCTCACCTCTTTGAATTCCTTTAAAGCTCAAGTGCCACTTCCTATAATAATATTTTGCTGTATATTTAAAGCCTATCAGCACATTAGGAAAAGCTAAAAAGGTAATTTCAGTCAATTCAACTGTAATCAACCAATAAACAAACATTTATTAAGTACTTTCTATATGCCAGGTACTATTTTAGGTATTGGAGATATAAAGGCAAAAGTGAAGAAGTTCTTTTTTTTTTCAGTTTCAATAGTATTTTATTTTTCCTAATACATGTAAAGACAGTTTTCAACATTTATTTTTTGTAAAATTTGTAAAAAAAAAAAAATCTATATTTTTCTTCCTCCTTCCCTTAACCTCTCCTTTCCCAAGAGAGCAAGCAATCTGATATAGGTTAAATGTGCAATTCTTTTATACATACTTCCGTATTTGTCATGTTGTGCAAGAAAAATCAGATCAAAAAAAAGAAAAAACCATGAGGAAAAAAAAAATGAACAAACAAAAGTTAAAAACACTATACTTCAACCCACATTCAGTCTCCATGGTTCTCTCTCCAGATAGAGTCTTATTGGAATTGCCTTGAATTACACAATTGTTGAAAAGGACCAAGTCCATCACAGTTGATCACATAATCTTGTTATTTTTTTTTTTTTTTTTTGCCTTTTGCTGAGGCAATTGAGGTTAATGACTTGCCCAGGGTCACACAGCTAGGGAATGCTAAGTGTCTGAGACCAGATTTGAACCCAGGTCCTCCTGACTTCAGATAATCTTGTTATTTTGTACAATGTTCTCTTGGTTCTGCTTACTGAGTGAAGCAGTTCTTGCCCTCAGGGAGCTTATGAATTATTGAGACAACACATACAAAAACAGGTCCTTCTTTCATATGTGAATAGTTGAATTGTAGAATGGGACAGGCAAAGAAAATTTGTCTAAGGAAATAATTTAAAATCCATTTGTGGAAAACAGCCTCTTGGATGAAATTTTGAGAGACAGAGCAGATAAAAAAAAAAAATCACTCATTCAGTGACTTTAGAGAGACCTGTTTGAAGTCAGGCCAGTGTTTGAAGTACGTACAGATTAGCGGATACTGTGGCCTAATGGCTCATTTGCATGTTATCTTTTAGAGTTTTAAAACTGTAAATGGCAAAATAATGTCAAATAACTGTCAGGGGAACTGTTAAGATTACATCAGATTATATAATCTTATTATTGTAGGAGGATTACATAAAATGTTGGGTTCATAACTGAAAGATGGATTTCTTGTATTTTACCATGAAGTTTATAAAGGTAATTTACTGGCTCATCAGCAGGTCCTGATTTGAGGCATTAGAAGTGATCAAGGAGCCAGGAAAAGAAACTATAGGAACATATTAATAGAAGAAGCAGAAAAGTAAGCTGAGCACAGAAGAAACACAAGAAATTGGGACAGAAGACAAAGAAAGCTTCTAGTCATGACTAAATTCCTGGGACTTTTCTAAATTTTTTTGCTGTTGTTCATCTTTTGTTTTTGAAGAGGAACAGTGACATCACAGGAATCACTTTGGCACATCTTGAATTTGTGAGGTGGAGTTTCACAAACTCCTCCAACTCACTCTCTCTTCCAGAGTTGTTGAGGTCCGGTGGCAAGACAAAAATCAGGATAACTGGTGATGGCCCAGGAAACAGTGGGTGACCTCGGCAGCTCTGATGTCTGGCCAAGCTCTAAGCACTTCACAGCACCTGCTTCAGGCACCTCCGTGGCCATTGGAACAAATTGTTCTCATCTGTCCATTCCATTAGGGAATGCTTGGGTAGACATCCCCCTAACTCACTGATAGGCTTGAGGCCCTTTGGTTATCCCAAGCTAGTTTAGCCCATTTGTTGAGACGGTTCTACCTGCCACTGTTCATGCTGCAACTTCTTGGAGCCACAGGTGAAAGTTGGATGAAGGTGGTCATCAAAAATGGATGAGCAGCCCTGAAAAGGGCCATCACACCAGATGGCTTGTCCTCCCTGAACACCCCATATACCTCATGGACATTTTTGTTTGTCTTTGTAACTCAAAGTCATAGCAGTGTCTGGATCATAGCAGGCATTTAATAACTTTTTATTGAATCATTGATTGATATTGAGCCCTGTCTCCCACCCCACTTCTGGTCAGACATGCTTCTGAATTGACCTTTCTAAAAGAAGGCAGGGAAATAGTTAGAAAATCTTGTTGAAAAAGAAATGTCATTGGATTGTCATTCATCTTTGCTTTACCAATGGACTGAGAGCTAAACATAACCCCCAAATGAGGAGTTCCACTTCAAAACAGTGAATATAAGCTATGGACTGATTCTTGGAAGAAACTGAAGATATTAAAAAAAAATGGCACCCCATATCAAGTCCATAGAGCTGCTAGTGAGAACAGGCTTGGGCGTGAAATTTAAACCACAACTGAAAGAGGGGCAGAACTTTCTGGGAAAGGGATAGCCAGCCCTAAGGACAGGCTTGTGTGGATGAGCTCTCAACAAAGAGATCCAGAGAAAAATAGGGGTCATGTGACAAAGCAGAATTAGAACTAGATTATCTGAGTTCAGATCCCAGATCTTAGGCCCCAGCTGTGTGAACTTGGTTAACCCCTCTCCCTACCTCTGAGTTCCATTTCTCAAATCTGTGAAATGGGAATGAGGAAGAGAATGGATGAACTAAATGATTACTAAAGTCCCTTCTGGTTTTAAATCTACAAGCCCGGCATAATGAGGCTGGAACGCATCCCATGCATCTGGTGACTGAGCTCTCCCAAGTCACTTCCAGGGACACATATGCTCTGTGCTTGAAGGATCTGGGGATCATGAAGCAATCTTAAGATGGCAGCAGGTGGAGGCTGCTTCACCAAAGCAGTTCAATAGCTGAAGCCTGGGGAGCCGTCCACTTAGCAGACCTTAAAAGAGGTGACTCTGGTTTCTGGTGCTCTTTTTCTGTCTATCCAATATGCTGTCTCCTCAGATTTGCTTTTCTTTCCTTGAGCACAGGTGACTAAACAGTGATCCTGAGATGAATGTTTCCAGCCTTGAAGACCTCCTTGTGAATTCTAGAGGTCAGGAGTTCCTGGGTCCCCGGAGCTGAGAATTAAATAATTTGCCCAAGGTCACACTTGCAGAGTTGGGATTCAGCCTCAGATCCTGTTACTACTGTCTGCCAGGCTGCCTCTTTGAGACAGAAGCCTGTGATTTTGAGGGGAGAGGGGAGAAGCACTAAGAGGAGGATTTGAGGAGAACAGAAAAGTCTGGGGGTGGGGACAATAGGCAACAGGAGTACCATGTGAGAGGACAAAGCAGGGGGCTTGGCTTGGGGTTCATATAGTTTCTTCCTTTATTGCTTCCTTGGTACCCACCCGCCTACCCACTGGCATCAATAGCACTTCTGATAGACGATGTAGGGTCCCTGCTCCTCATACTGGGCCCGTTGGATCCAGCAGGATTGAAAAGCTCGGAGAGAAGCAAGGATGGAGCCTCCAATCCATACAGAGTAGTTCCTCAGGGGCTGGGCACACACGGCTATGCAGGTCTGGGGAGGTGCCCCGTGGAGCAGCTCCTTGGTGAAGCGCTGCTCTAGCCCCGGGAAGAGGGAAGAACCACCACAGAGCAGGACATTCTGGGACACGTCTTCACGGGCCTCGTTGGGCACCTTCCTCAGGCTTTCCTTGGCCATTTCTGGGATTCCCAGTGGTACAAGTCCTGGTATTTCTGGGGGGTTGAAGAGCAGCTCGGGGCACTGGAAACGCTCTTTGCCAAGGCTGATGACCTGGCCGTCGGGCAGCTGGAAGGTCTCTTGGCTGGCCTTGGTGGGCTGGTTCTGCTCCGTGATGAAGTCAGCAGCTACATAGCAGCATTGGTGTTTGATGCTTTCTACCAGGGGGGTGTCCCGTTCACTAAAGGGGTAGCCGGCACCCCGAAGCATCTCTGTCAGGAAGGCTGTCAGGTGGTCCCCAGCTAAATCCATCCGCTCAGTGGCATGGGGCAGGTTATAACCCTGATATACTGGGACAGTGTGAGTCACACCATGGCCGGTATCCACCACCAGCCCACTGACCAGTCCATGGGCATAGACAGATAGCACTGACTGGTAGGCTACATACATGCCTGGAGAGCAAAGGGACTCAAACACTATCTCCACCAGCTTTTCCCGGTTGGTCGTGGGGCTGAATGGTGGATCAGAGAGAAGGAGGGCATGATCCTCGGGGGCCACTCCCAGGTCATTATAGAAAATGTAGTGCCAGAGGGTCTCTGCTGCCTCCCAGTCCACAATGATGCCGTTCCTCAAGGGCTGGATTAGGCTGAGTCCTGGGTGCTCTCTAGCACTTTCCCCAATGAAGGTGGGCAGCTGAGGCTGGCTTGCTGTTGAAGCCTTCTCTGGTAGGTGGCCAAGCACAGTGGCCACAGTAGACATGGGCTTCGCCTGTCCAGCAAAGCCAGACTTGCAAGTCCCCGTGCCCATGTCGATGACCACAGCTCCTGTCTTCTCTAAAAGCCCATCTCCCAGAACAAAAGGGACATCTCCATCCAATGGCAGGCTCACATTATCTACTTTTGTGGTGGTTTGAGGATGTCCCTTGTGGAGACTGGGAGGATGACTGATTGCCTGAGAGTCATCTAAGTGAAAGTCCATGGCTAGTGACCCACAGCAAATGAGACTCAGTAAGTGGGAACATGGGCCAGAGCCACCTCTCTAATCCTCAACAACCAAGCCAGGACTGGGGCAATGCCTGCTGGGCTTATCTGGGCCAGAGTTGGAGAAGATCAGGCCAAAGCTGAGGGAGACTAAGAAAGAAGGAATTAAGGAAGATTTTCATGTTCTTGCTGAATTATGACATCACTCTTTCCCACCCCTCCCCCACTTCTCTCCCTTCACAATGGGAGGAGGCCACCTTTCCCTTGGACTTCTCTAACTCTGGGCCTTTTTCTGGGGCACCTTGCCACCAAGTGGCTGTCAGTCAACAGCTAATGACCCAGTCAGTGACATTGTTGGGGGGAAGCAAATGGGGTACAGTGGATCGTATGGTCACTGTGCAAGCCTCTTGTCTTACAACTCACCTACCCAGGTGATCTTAGACAAGTCACACTTTCAGCAAGTCCTGTTCTCTGGCCTCAGTTTCTCCTTCTGTAAAATGAGGGAGTTGGATTAGATGATCTCTAAACTCCCTTTCAGCTCTAAAACTATGATTGCAGGAGTTGTGTATGCTTAGGAGAGAAAGAATATGGCCCACCTGCTGCCATCACAGAACTAAAGAGTGTTGATGTTCCCATCAAATAAAGGGGTGCCTTGCATTTCACTTTATTTCATTTCACAGATTTTTTTCCACAAATTAAAAGTTTATGGCAACCCTGCATCAAGCAAATCGCAGGCGCCATTTACCCAACAGCATGTACTCACATTGGGTCTCTGTGTCACATTTTGGTTATTCTCACGATATTTAAAACTTTGTCATTGTATTATGTCAGATATGATAATTTGCAATCAGTGATCTTTGATGCTACTATTGTAAATGTTTTGGGGAGCCACAAACTACACATATACGGCGAAATCAATCAATAAATTTTGTGGATATTCTAACTGCTTCACAGACCAGAACCAGCCATCTCCCTCTGTCTCCTTAGACCTATTTCCTGAAACACAATATTGAAATCAAGCCAATTATTACAATGGCCTCCAAGTGCTCAAGTGAAAGCAAGAGTCAATCCATACTCCAGACTTCAGTGTTAACTTATTTTAAGAAATTGCCATAACCATCCCAACCTTTAGCAACCACTAAGGTGATTGGTCAGCAGCCATCAATAACAAAGATGAAGGTATAGAAGACAGAAGTATCAACAAAAAGATTACAACTTGCTGAAGGTTCAATTGCATTTTTTAGAAATAAGATACTTTGTTTTCAGCAGCCTTTTCTGTAGCAGCAAGGAATTGGAAATTGAGTCGATGTTCATCAGTTGGGGAATGGTTGAATAAGTTATGGTATATGAATGCAATGGAATATTGTTATATAAAAAATGACAAGCAGGCTAATTTCAGAAAAGCCTAGAAAGACTTACGTGAACTGATGCTAAATAAAGTAAAGAGGACCAAGAGAACATTGTGCACAGTAACAAAATTATGTGATGATCAACTGTGATGGACTTGGCTCTTTTCAACAATGAGGTGATTCAAGGCAATTCCAATAGACTTGTAAAGGAAAGAGATATCCTCATCCAGAGAGAGAATTAAAAAGACTGAATGTCTTTTTAGCATAGGATTTTTTACCTTTTTGTTGTTGTTTGCTTGGTTTTTTTTCTTTTGATCTGATTTTTTTTTGCTCAGCATGACAAATATGGAAATATGTTTAAAAGAATTGTGCATATTTAATCTAAATCAGATTGCTTGCTGTCTTGGGTTGGAGGGAGGGAGGAGGAGAGGGAGAAAAAATCTGGTGAATGTTAAAAATTATCTTTGCACATATATAAAAATACCATTAAAAAAGAAAATCAAAGCAGTTATTAATTTTTTTTTTTTTTTGCTTTTTGCTGAGGCAATTGGGGTTAAGTGACTTGCCCAGGGTCACACAGCTAGGAAGTGTCTGAGACCAGATTTGAACTCAGGTCCTCCTGACTTCAAGGCTGGTGCTCTAGCCACTGCGCCACCTAGCTGCCCCCAATTATTAATTTTTTATTAATTATTTTAATTAATTATTTTAGGGAAGAAATGGTTTGATTTTTGTTGTAATCCCAATGTCTTGCATACAGTCAACACAATATCCAATTCAATTGAAATTTTTTTCATTGTTATGTATATTGGCTTTATTTAAAGACATAATTATGCATGTTTTATAGACTACACTATAGTGTAAGCCTAACTTTTCTATGTACTGGGAAACCAAAAAAGGATTGCTTTATTGCAATAATTACTTGATTGCAGTGATCTGGAATTGAACCTTCAATGTCTCAGAGGTATTAACCTGTAATATTAACCCTTGTTCTTCACAACCTGGCTCCTCCCAACGGGTCTTCCTGACTTCTTACACATTATTCCTCTCTGAGTATTCTATCATCTTCCTCACACTAAAGGCCAATTCTGTTCCTTTTCAATGGTTGGGCCTTGATTAGAATGTTTCTCCCTCCAGATTTCTCTGGCTTTCTTCAAGTTATATCTCAAATGCTTTCCCCCTCAAAGCCATTTCTTTCCTTTGAGATTGCCTTCCTTTGATTCCAGAAAGTTGTTTTCAGATTCTCTTCCCAGTTAGAATGTGAACTTCTTGAGAGCAGGAATGATTTGTGCCTTTCTCTTGTCTCCTTAGCCTTTAGTATAATTCATGGTCCATAGAAGGCACCTAATAAATTCTTGTTAGACAACTAGCTGATTATTAGACCACTGGGTCTGGAGTAAAGAAAACCTGAGTTCAAATTTGGTTTCATATATTTCCTAGCTGTCTGATCCAGAACAAGTCATTTAATTAGCCTTTCAGCTTTCTCATATGTAAAAGATGGGGGAGAGAAAAAAGGGGGGAAGGAGCAAAACAGTACACATCTCCCAGATGTTGTGATGAGGATCAAACTTGTAAAGCACTTTTCAGAAAATGTTCTATAAATTCTAGTGATCATTTTGGTTTTTCATTTGTAGTTAATATGCATTTATTATAGTTGCAGATTAAACTGTTTAAAGGGACTCTCATTTTGAATTTTGAAGCAATGCACCAAAAAAGAAATCTTACTTTTAGATTTTTATTTTATTATACTGTGGAATGGGAAAGTAGTTACACAATATTCACTATCACTTTCTGTTCTGAACATCAAAAGCATAATTTGCAAACTCTTTTATTGCTGCATTGTAATAATAATTAGAACACAGAATTTCTTATTAAGTGATTACTATAAATGAAAACATTTAAAATATTTTCTTTTTTTAAATTTTATTTTATTTGCAAAATATATGTATGGGTAATTTTTCAACATTAACCCTTACATAGCTTTCTGTTACAGATTTTTCCCCCCAACTCCCCATCCCTCCCCTAGATGTATTTAAAATATTTTCAAAGGCAATTTAGTATATATTTATAGGTTTGTTTACACTTAAGAATTAAAGTATATGTGAATGTTATGGAACAATTGTGGGAAATTCCTTGGTCATTCAACATATTATCCAATATTAAATATCCAGAAAAAATCCCAATATCCTTATTTTTGCAAATAGATACATGGCATACCATGTGGATCAAGGCATAGTATTTTCATCCTTGTTATTGTTTGTTTGCTTGATTTTTTTTCTTTCTTATATTTTTCTTTTGATCTGATTTTTTTTGCTCATCATGACAAATATGGAAATATGTTTAGAAGAATTGCATAATTTCACTTATATCACATTGCTTGCTGTATTGGTGGAGAGGAGGGTAGAGGAAAGGGAGAAAAATCTGTAACACAAGATTTTGTAAAAGTGAATGTTAAAAACTATCTTTGCATGTGTTTGGAAAAATAAAATACCATTAAAAAACCCCAAAAACTTCCAAAAGGCTAAGGAAAGACTAAGGACAGTCAATAATTAATTTAATTATTTAGAAAATTATATTTCTTCCTTTAAAATATACAAGTTCAAACCTTCCAATACCAGACATAGTTTGTTTTTGTTTGTTTTGTTTTGGGTTTTTTTTTGTATTCACTGATATGTAATTCCATTGAATTTCTTTGTCTAAGCATAATATATAAAAAGTCTTCACACAGCCAGAAATATTTTTTAAAATAAAAGTTTTATTTGTTTATTTATTTTAGTAACTAATCTTATTGCATACTAATCCTCAGAATAGGTTCTTATTGTAAAGAATTCTTTCACCTTGTGTTTTTTGCATGCACTTAACTGGACTGAATCTATTATATATAATCTTAAGAGCTCACCAAAACATGTCATGCTCCAAATTTGATATGCCAAGAATGACGTATTGAGATCCAATGCAAGCCACTTTGCTGCACAAAGAAACATGATATGAAAGAAAACATGGATGAAATATTCTGGAAATACAAGAGAATTGTCTATTGAATTGGTCTATTTACTTTTAATCTTTCAGTGGTGTCCAATTCTTGGTGACCCCCTGGACCATATTATTCACGGGGTTTTCTTGGCAAAGTTGCTGGAGTGGACTGCCATTTTTTTTTCAGGATTGGTCTGTGGGATTCTTGTAATCAGTCTTCAGGTCACCGTGTATTACAATGTGCCAAAGAAGGTGAATGTGGGTTAGCTGTAGCACCAGTATGTAGCAGAAGGCAGTAGACATGAATGTCATGGTTGAGAGAAGAGCAAAAATACCACGCTTATTAGTGACTTGTTCTACAACTCTTACTGTCCAACCTCTTCCTCTCCTTTATTTATTTAGATTTTTTTTTGACTAAGTAGAAAAGGTCATTCTTTGCCTCAATTTCTACTTAGTTTTAATTATTGAATGGGTATGGGCTCAGTCAAACTAAGATCAGTTAAAGACCTTAGCTTAAAAAGCTGCATCCAGCACCATTTCTAGTCATCCTGATCTATATCTGGCCACTGGACCCAGATAACTCTGAAGGGGAAAGTGAGGCAAGTGACCTTGCATAGCCCTCCCTTACTGACATCCAATTCACTTGCGTGTCAGGGTATCACATCCCTGATATCATGGTCCTTTTCAAGAATGAAGTACAAACAATAGTTTACTTGCATTTATTTTATTTTTTCCTTACCCAATGACTTGCTAAGCATTATGATTCTCTACTCATAGGATGACTCACAGATTTTGTTTTTTCTACTACATGTGAAAACATTAAGGTGACAGACAAAAATTTTATATAAATCAACTAGATGCCCAAATGTACAGCCCCTTGACATTGAGGGGAAAACATTGAGTTAAGGGTAGGGGAAACTCTGGTTCCTAAGGCTTGGATTTAATGTGTATTCCTGCAAGGGTGGTGGCAGGATGTAACATTTCTTTAGTAAACTCTTTCTTGTTAGCTATGGGAGGGACACTCTAGATCAGTTCTTTTAGATGTTGAAAAATGAGTTTTGCATATCTTGTATAGATCTGATGCTTTATAGAAGTAAACAATACAGCCAAAGAATGTCAAAAACCCAAATTCTACATTATTAGTCCATCTTATCAAGTCAGTTCTCTCTTGGTCACATGAAGTGACCTCTAGCTGAATTTAGATAAATGATATGTACAAGCTATGCTAAAATATACATCAGGGAAACTTGTTAATTTGAATAAGTTAAATCAGTAAAAAATTCAACAATCTAAAAAAACATGTAGCCAAGAAGTCCTTTGGGATATCAAAATCACACTTTGTGGGGCAGCTAGGTGGCGCAGTGGATAGAGCACCAGCCCTGAAGTCAGGAGGACCTGAGTTCAAATCTGATCTCAGACACTTAACATTCCCTAGCTGTGTGACCCTGGGCAAGTCACTTAACCTCAATTCCTTGGGGGGGGGGGGAATTTAATCACTTTGTGATTAAATTGATTTCTTTTTTAAAAGCCAATTTTATTTTATTTTCAATCACAAATTTTCTTCCTCCATCTTTTCACTTCCCTAACCATTGAGAAGAAAAACACAATTCATTACAAATATATTATAACCCTAACCCTAAAAATAAATGTCTGCATTAATTATGTCCAAAAAAATAAAGAGAAGAGAATATGCTTCATTCTGTATTCTGAATTCATTGGCTCTCTTTCTGGAGGTGGATAATATGTTTCAACATGAATCTTTAGTAACTGTGTTTAGTTACTGTGTTGATCAGATTTATTAAGTCTTTCAAAGTTGATTTTAATTATAATACTGTCTACATATATTGTTCTCCTGTTCCCATTCTCTTCGCTTTGTATCACTTTATACAAGTGTTTCCAAGTATTTCTTAAACCACTACCTTCATCATTCTTTATATCACAATAGTATTACATTGCATTCATATACTATGACTTGTTCAGCCATTCCCCAATTAATAGGCATCTATCTCATTTCCCAATTTTTTGCAACCACAAAAAGAGCTCTTATAAATATTTTTGTACTTATGGGTCCTTGATTTCTTCAGAGTATAGAACTAGTAGTGGTAACACTGGGTCACAAGAGTGTGCACAATTTACTAACTTTGGGGGCATAGTTAAAAATTGCTTTTCAGAATGGTTGGTTCATACATACATAACTAATTCATAGTTACACCAACAGTACATTGGTGTACCTATTTTTCCTCATCCCTTCCAGTATTTGTCATTTTCTTTTTCTTATTTTTTCATATTATTATCTTTTCATATTATTATCTGATTGACCTGAGGTGATAACCCAAGAGTTATTTTTAATTTGCATTTTTCTAAATAGCAGTGATTTATGACATTTTTTTTCATATGGCTATTGATAACTTAGATTTCTTCCTCTAAAAAAACTGCCTATTCCCATTCTTTGATTATTTATCATTTGGGGAATGGCCTTTATTCTTGTAAATTTAATTCATTTCCCTATATATCTTAAAAATGAGACCTTTGCCAAAACAAAAACAAAAGCAAAAACAAAACAGCAACAACAACAATTTACTGCAAAGATTTTCCCCCAGTTGTCTGCTTTTCCTGTGATTTTGGTTACATTGATTTTGTTTGTATAAAAATGATTTGATTTTATGTAATTATAATTTTACCTCTTGTGAATTTCTCTAGCTCTTATTTGGTCACAATCTTCCCTTATACTGAGAATCTTATGTAGGCAATTTCTTCTATGCTCCACTAATTTTCTTATTATGCCAGTCTTTATGCCTAAATTTTGTGTCCATTTTGACCTTTTCTTGGTACATATTGTGAAATGTTGGTCTATATCTAGTTTCTTCCAAACTACTTTCCTGTTTCCCCACAATTTTTTAATATTGCTTTTTCTTTGAATATTCCCAAAAGTTGAATATTGAGCTCTTGCCCAAATACCTGGGATCTTTGTGTCCATCACTAGACTACTGGACTCATTTGCTTCTGTATGTAATCTGTTTCCCAGTAATAGACTGGGTTGGTTTTTTGTTTTGTTTTGTTTTGTTTTGAGTTTTTTGTTATTTTATTTTATTTGTCTTTTTTATTAAAGCTTTTTATTTGCAAAACATATGTATGGGTAATTTTTCAACATTATCCCTTGCAAAGTTTTCTGTTACAAATTTCCTCCCCCCCCCAGCCCTCACCCCTCCCCTAAATGGCAGGAAGTCTACTACATGTTAATCATGTTAACATACTTGACAAATCGAATATGTGTATACATATTTTTACAGTTATCTTGCTGTGCAAGAAAATTCAGATCTACAAGAAAAAAAAATCTGAGAAGGGGAACATAATGCAAGCCAGCATTAATAGAGAGCATCAAAATGTTATGTTGTGGTCCACATTCATATCCCTCTCTCTAGGTGTATATGGCTTTCTTCATCACTGAACAATTGGAACTGGTTTGAAACATTTCATTGTTGAAGAGAGCCATGTCCATCAGAATTGATCATCACATAGTCTTGTTGTTGCCGTGTACAATGATCTCCTGGTTCTGCTCATTTCACTCAGCATCAGTTCATGCAAGTCTTTCCAGGCTTCTCTGAAATCATCCTGCTGGTCGTTTCTTACAGAACAATAATATTCCATGACATTCATATACCATAATTTATTCAGCCACTCTCCAATTAATGGGCATCCATTCAGTTTCCAGTTTCTAGCCACTACAAAAAGGGTTGCCACAAACATTCTTGCACATGTGGGTCCCTTTCCTTCCTTTAAGATCTCTTTGGGATATAAGCCCAATAGAAACACTGCTGGGTCAAAGGGTATGCACAGTTTGATCACTTTTTGAACATAGCTCCAAATTGTTTTCCAGAATGGTTGGATCCATTCACAGTTCCACCAACAATGGATCAGTGTCCCAGTTTTCCCACATCCCCTCCAGCATTTGTCATTATCTTTTCCTGTTATCTTAGCCAATCTGACAGTGTGTAGTGGTATCTCAGAGTTGTCTTAATTTGCATTTCTCTGATCAATAGTGATTTGGAGCACCTTTTCATATAACTAGAAATCATTTTAATTTCATCATCTGAAAATTGTCTGTTCATATCCTTTGACCATTTATCGATTGAAGAGTGGTCAGTAATATACTGTTTTGACAATTATATCCTTTTAGCATAGATCCCTTCCTTCTTTTTTTTTTTTTTTTTTTGTTGTTGAATGCCTAGTTATTCTTGACTTTTTGTTCCTCCAGATGAATTTTGTTATTTTTTTCTAGCTCTTTGAAGTAATTCTTTGGTATATTTATTAGTATGGCACTGAATCAGTAAATTTAGGTAATTGTTTTTAACATATTGATTCAGCCTATCCATGAGTAATTAATATTTCTCCAATTGTTTAGATCTATCTTTATCTTATTTTATAATTTTATAGTATTATTTAGTATTTTAGTATTATTTAGTATTTTATAATTTTATAGTATTATTAGTATTTTATAATTGTGTTCATATAATTGCTGTGTATGTCTTGGCAGGTGGACTCCCAAGTACTTTACATTGTGAATAATTTTCTTTCTTTCTTTCTTTTTTTTTTTTTTTTTGTGGGGCTTGGGGTGAAGTAACTTGCTCAGGGTCACACAGCTAGGAAGTGTTAAGTGTCTGAGGTCAGATTTGAACTCAGGTCTTCCTGACTTCAGGGCTGGTGCTCTATTCACTGCACCATCTAGCTGCCCCTATTGTGAATAATTTCAAATGGAATTTCTCTTTCTATTTCTTCCTGATGGATTTTGTTAATAATATACTAATTTATGTGGATTTATTTTATATTCTGCAACTTTGTTGAAGTTGTTAATTGTTTCAATTAGTTTTTAGTTGACTCTTAAGGATTCTATAAACCATTTGCAAAAAATTACACTCTTATTTCCTCTTTATCTGTGCTTATTCCTTCAGTGTCTTTCTTTTCAATATTTCAATAGCTAGCACTTCTAGTATAATACTTAATAGTGCTGGGGCAGCTAGGTGGCACAGTGGATAGAGCATCAGCCCTGAAATCAGGAGGACCTGAGTTCAAATCTGATCTCAGACACTTAACATTCCCTAGATGTGTGACCCTGAGCAAGTCACTTAACCTCAATTGCCTCAGGAAAAAAAAAAGTTAATGGTGCTGTATGTCCCTGGGCAAGTCACTTAACCCCAATTGCCTCAGCAAAAAAGAATAGTTAATGGTGATAAAAGAATATATTTATTTCACCCCTACTCTTATTGGAAAGGCTGTTAGAGCTTTCCTCTATTACAGATAATGCTTGCTGTTGGTTTTAGATGATTACTACTAATCACTGTAGAGAAAGTTCAATTTATTCCTATGATTCCTGATGTTTGTGTTTGTTTTAAACAGGAACAGATAATGTATTTTGTCAAAAGATTTTTCTCCATCTACTAAAATGATTGTATTATTTTGTTATTTTGGTTATTAATATGGTTAATTATGATTATATTTTTCCTAATAATGAATGAACCCTGCATTCTTGGTAAAAACACAACCTGTTCCTAGTGTATGATCTTTGTGATAAATTGCTGTAACCTCCTTGCTAATATTTTATTTAAAATTTTTACATTGATATTCATTAGAGAAATTGATCTGTGATTTTCATTCTCTGTTTTGACTCCTTGGCTTAGATATCAAGATCATATTTATGCATAGAGGGAATTTGATATGACTCCTTTACCTATTAAAAATAATTTCTGTAATATTAGTATCAATTGTCTTCACATAGCTTTTTAAGCCATCTGGTCCTTAGGAAACTCATTTACAGATGGCTAAATTATTTTTTCTAAGATAGGATTATTTAAGTATTCTATTTCCTATTCTGTTCATTTGAGCAGTTTATTTTCACTTTTTATAGATTTTTTGTTTCTTCTTATAGATGTTTCCAATTAATTGTCTTTTTCTAAGTTTGTGTCATGAGTTTTCCTATTATCACAGCAAATTTTTATGGTTGGGTTCTTTTTTTTTTTTTAAACAAACTTGGTCTTTGAGTCTATTTCTTCTTTTTGGATTTTAAGTTGGTACTGGGATCTTTGCACTTGTTGTAGGGAAGAGGACAATGTCTAGCCTGAGCTTCTGTAATCTTATAGCTTTCTGTTGTTTTCATAACTCAGCCTTGCAAGTTTTCAGGGCTCCCAAAGTAGTCTGATCCAGAGAGAGATCTGTTCACTGCCCTTCTGGTCTACAAGTTTTTACCTTGGGTTATTGGCATATTCATGGCTGAGTTTCAATACACTGTTGCTAGATTCAGCATTGTTAGCCCACTGGTAAGTTCTTCAGATTCAGATCAACTTAATTACTGACTCATCTAGGACTTCTGAATTGGTTATTCTCTGCAAGCTTATATTGTTTTTGTTGCTTTTCATTTTTCATTTGTGTCCAAATCTCCATGACCCATTTGGGATTTTCTTGGCAGAGATACTGAAGTGGTTTGCCATTTTCTTTTCCAGATCATTTTACAGATGAGAAAACTAAGGCAAAGAGGGTTAAATATCTTGCTCAGGGTCACACAGCTTATAAATCTATGAAGCCAGATTTGAACTCAAGAAAATAAAACTTTCTGAGGGCTGGCACTCTAACCATTGCACCACTTAGCTATTGTTTTTTTTAAAAAAAAATAGAACTGAGTTGTTGCTCCTGAACTCAGAGTCACATAGCTATGGTTTTAGAACTTGTTCCTTGCTCAATACTCAACTAAGGCTTGTTTGTTACAATTCTTTCTTCCCTGAACTGGATAATGGACAACAGAGGTACCAAATAACACCTATTCCTACACTCAGCACTAGTTTGTGAATTCCCAGGGATGTTTTTCTACTTTTCTGCTTCCTGGTCTTGTACTCTGTCTCATCCCCCTTTCTGTCCCTGGGGGCTAGAATGTTCCTTACCACAGCTGATACCTCTCATGCTCCTGGCCAGCCCCTATCCCAATATCTGCAGATCTCTTTGTCTGTCTCCTTAAATTGCCTTGGACTGGAAAAAATGACTCACTGTGACTTTTTATTAACTTTCCTGATTAGAATTAGGTCTGGCGCATTTTCTAAGTTGTTGAGGAGGAAGCATGTTGGATGAGTTAGGAACTTTGCCACTTTGATTCTTCTTCATGATAAAATTAAAAGTTGTCTCGTGAATATGGAAACCACAGCTTTCCATCCGCAGGAAGGATGGCTGGAAGTCTTTGGATATCATTGCCAATGATGAACACCTGACTTTTTTCTAGGAAGAAGATGATGTAGCTGTGGCTATCTTCTGCTTGAAATCCAAGGCAACATAGCATCCCCTTGATGTCATAAACAATTTCCTTTTCAGCTGTGGTCACGATATTTTTGTTCCTTTCTATCAATACTTTCATGGGATAGTCTGTCAGATCATGGACAACCAAATCTAGATGAAATATGACATGGGGAAGATTCTAACCAATAGATGGACACAGTATAGATGACATCATCACCAGAGTCCATAATGATACTAGTGGTACAACCAGAATCTTTCAGAGATAACAACCTGGATAGCAATGTATATGGTTGGGGTGTTGAAGATCTCAGACATAAGCTATGTCATCTTCTCTTCATTCGCTTTGGGACTTAAAGAAGCTTTTGTAAGCAGAACAGGATGCTCCTCAGGGATTACTTTCAGCTCACTTTTTTTATTGGAGCTTTTTGTTTTCAAAACATGCATAGATAATTTTCAACATTCACCCTTGCAAAACCCTGTATTCTAAATTTTTCTCCCTCCCTTCCCCCTGAGCTCTCCCCTAGATAGCAAGTAACCCAATATATATTAAACATGTGCAATGATTCTATACATATTTCCACATTTATCATGCTGCACAAGAAAAATCTGATCAAAAATGGAAAAAATGAGAAAGAAAACAAAATGCAAACAAACAACCAAAAAGTTGAAAATACTATGTTGTGATCTATACTCAGTCCCCATAGTTCTCTCCCTGGGTATAGATGGCTCTCTCCATCACAAGACCATTGGAAGTGGCCTGCCTGAATCACCTTGCTGTTGAAAAGAGCCTCATCCATCAGAATTGATAATCACATAATCTTGTTGGTGCTGTGTACAATATTCTCCTGGTTCTACTCACTTCATTTAGCATCAGTTCATGTAAGTCTCTTCAGGATCTAAAATCATCCTGCTGATCATTTCTTATAGAACAATTATATTCCATTACATTTGTATACTATAACTTATTCAGCCATTTCCCATTGGGTATCCAATCAGTTTCCATTTCCTTGCCACTACAAAAAGGGCTGCAACAAACTTTTTTTGCACATGTGGGTCCTTTTCCCTTTTTTATGATCTCTTTGGGATGCAGGCCCAGTAGAGACATGTGCAGCTCATTTTTGAAGATATGATGTCAGATTTTCTCCATATCATCCCAATTGGTAACAATACCATGCTCAGTGGGATACTTCACAGTAAGGAAACCTCTCTTGCTCTGGGCATAATCTAAGAAGCAGCATTCCCAGCAAAGCCAGCTTTGCACATGCCAGCGTCTTTCTTTTAAAAAAAAAAATCACCATTTTCTTCTATTTTTGTTCAGTCTCAGACTGCACATCATCAAAAATGTTAGGGCTTGGGACAGCTGGTAGATAGAGCACCAGCCCTGAAGTCAGGAGGACCTGAGTTCAAATCTGGTCTCAGACACTTAACACGTCATAGCTGTGTGACCCTGGGCAAGTCACTTAACCCCAATTGCCTCAGCAAAAAAAAAAAAAAAGTTAGGGTTGTTGATTCGTTTTTTGTAGTGACAAGAAAATGGAGATTGAGTGGATGCTCATCAGTTGGAGAATGGCTGAATAAGTTATGGTATATGAATTTTATGGAATATTATTGTTCTGTAAGAAATGATCAGCAGGATGATTTCAGAAAGACTTGGAGAGACTAAGATGCTAAGTGAAGTAAGTAGAACTAAGAGAACATTGTACACGATTACAAGATTATGTGATGATCAACTGTGATGTACTTGGCTCTTTTCAGCAGTGAGGTGATTCAAGGCAATTCCAACAGATTTGGAATGAAAAATGCTACCTGGTACAAGGAGAGAACCATGAAGACTGAATGTGGATCAAAGCATAGTATTTTCAACCTTTTTTGGTATTGTTGTTTTGCTTGCTTATTTTTTTTTCTTTCTCATGTTTTTTTCCCCTTTGATCTGATTTTTTCTTTTTACCCACAACATGACAAATATGGAAATAT
>JAJPUD010005232.1:74765-165597 GCA_023553655.1 Myrmecobius fasciatus | reverse complement strand
TTGCCAATAAAATCCTGTATGAGGTCACAAGGGCAAACACTGAAAATGTTTGAAAAACTGAATAACAATGGCCTTCAGCAATTTAGTCTCTTCATCTCTTAGGACCTCCATTATCTTTTCTATAAAATGAAAATTCTGATCTAGAATAAATTCTTTGATCTCTGACAATTCTAGATCATTTGATCTTGCCCAACCCAACATTAGTTGTTTCTTTCTTTCTATAAGGTGCTTAAAAGAGTCATTACCCAAATGTCAGGTACAAAAGGGCTCAGCATGAAAAAAAACTAGAAATGAGAAAACTTGGGTTCTAGTTCTGCTCTGTGGATAATTTGCTCTATGCCTTAGGCATTCCCAAGGCCTAAGATAATGATCTTTTTTAAAATAGAATTTTTGGTTTTCTCTCCTCTATTGTGGGAGTATCTGCAAATACCACTGTCTTTGTATGGTTTGTTTCTATCTTTATACTGTAACTGTAATAGCCTTTATGCTACTAACAGTCCTTTGGAGCAAAAAAAAAGATGTAGTTACAAATTGAATCTTTTTCTAATAAAATAAAAATTTTCTCTTTTTTTTTAATAGATGATAACACTCGGGTATTATTGCAGGGAAATGAAGAGTATATTAATGCAAGTTATGTGAATGTAAGTCAAAAATCTATATATTTTTAAAAAAGAATATAACAGCATTTCTCTTGTTTTCTTGTAATTGTAATCGTAACTAATTATATTCATAATTGTAATTGTAATCGATTGTAATTCTATGTTTCATCAAAAAATGATAAAAATAACCCACCGCACTTTGATATGCATAAACCTAATTACATAAAAGTAGCATAAAATCCATACTCATACTCAGTTCTCACTATTTATATGTGTGATTTGGGACAAGATATATGACATCTCAAATTTTTTTGCTTCTTCATCTGAAAAATAAGAATTAAATTAGATGAGGTCTAAAGTCCACTAAGGTTTTTGTTTTTAATATTTTATTTTTCCCCAATTGTATGTAAAGGCAATTTTAAACTTTTTTTTTTTAAATTCTGAGTTCCAGTGCCAAAAGGGCTTTGATCCAGCAGTGTTATTCCTGGATATATATCCCAAAGAGATCATAAAAGAGGGGAAAAGGACCCACGTCAAAAATGTTTGCAGCAGCTCTTTTTTTGAAGTGGCAAGGAATTAGAAATTAAGTGGATGCCCATCAGTTGAGGAATGGCTGAATAAGTGATAGTATATGAATATAATGAAATATTATTGTTCTATAAGAAATTATGAGTAGGTTGATTTCAGAAAAGCTTGGAAAGATTTACATTAATTGATGCTCAGTGAAATGAGCAGAATCAGGACATTGTACATAGTAATAGCAAGATTATGTGAGAATTATGATACACTTAGTTCTTCTCAGGAATGCAGTGAGTCAAGACAATTCCAATAGACTTGGGATAGAAAATATCTATCTCCAGAGGAAAAACTATGGAGACTGAATGCAAATCAAAGTGTATTATTTTCACATTTTTTGTTTGTTTGATTTTTTTTTTGTTTTTTTTTACCTTTTGTTCTGATTTTTTTTAAAACATGACTAATATGGAAATATGTTTTAAATGATTGTATGTGTTTAACTTATATCAGATTGCTTGTTATCTTGGGGAGGGGTGGGAGGCCTGGGAGGGAGGGAGAAAAAATTTGGAATTCAAAGTCATAAAAATAGTGTTAAAAATTATCTTTACATGTAATTGGAAAAATAAAATAAGATATACATAAAAATATTTTTTGAGTTCTAGATTCTTTTCTTACCTCCCTTCCTGAGAAGGTAAGCAATTTAATTTTGCAGAATGTATTTCTATAGTAGTTATGTTGTAAAAAAAAAATTGGGAATATGACAACCTCCTTCTCTTTCCTTCTTCCCCTCCACTACCTAGAAAATAAAGAAAGTGAAATGTAACATACTTCAGTTTGCATTCAGACTCCATAATTTTTTCTCTGGATGTGGTCAGCATTTTCCATTCCAAGCCTATTGGAATTGTCTTGGATCATTACATTGCTGAGAAGAGCTAATTGTGTAGCAATTCCTCATCATACGATATTGCTTTTATTGTATATAATATTCTCCTGGTTCTTCTCACTTTACTGTGCATCAGTTCGTGTAAGTTTCCAGTTTTTTCTGAAATCATCCTGCTCATCATTTCTTATGCACAATAGTATTCCATCACAATCATATACCACAACTTGTTTAACCATTTCTAAATTGATGGGCATCCTCCTGAAAATTGGTATGGAGCAAACACAAATTAAAGATTTCACAAGACAAATTAAAGATTAAAAAATAGGAGAAAATGTAAAGCATCTCATAGTTAAGACAACTTACCTGGAAAATAGATTGAGAGAAAATTTGTGAGTTTCATAGCTCCTTAAATAGAAATTACTTTTCATGTGCCTACCCAAGTGCCAGCCAAATAATATATGTTGGAATCAGGAAAATCTGAATTCCAATATGGCCTTAAACATATTTAAACCTTGGACAAATCTCTGTTTGCCTCATTTTCCTCAACTATACAGTGGAAATAATAGCACCTACCTCAAAATATTATTGCCAGGATCAAATAACATTATGCTTATAAAGCACTTAGTCCAGTGCCTGTCACAGAGCCAGCATTAAAAAAAAATGCTTATATCTTTCTCTTTCCTTCTCCTATTGAGAAAATCACCATGATCATTCAAAAACAAAAACATCATAGTGCCAACTTCAAGCTACAATTCAAGCTCTGAATAGATTCCAAATGTTCTCATGAAGAAAATATGCACAATTCAAGAAGGGAAGGAGATGATTGGAATAAGATTGGGAATATGACATTTGGAGGGCCAATATGATGAATTATCTTTGGCAACCAGAATGAACACCAAACTAATGTCAAGATTATCTACATAATAATTACAGCTAAGCAAAAAGCAGATTTCTCTCTTGTTACAAATGGAAGATAAAATTCAAAATTCTTTGTAAAGGGAAAATCCTACAAGAGGTATGGGAGAAGGGAAGGCATTTTGCCCAAAGACTTTACACATGATTAAGAGCTGATTACAATAATAATGATAAATTATATTTCTGTAGTCCTTTAACTTACAAAGTAATTTGCATACATCATCTTATTTGACAGTGAGGTCAGTAGTGTTGAGTATCCTTAGTTTCAGTTTTGAAGCTGATAAACAAGTTTAGAAAGATAAGTGACTTGACCAAAATGACATAATAAATAGGTAATTTGAACATGTTGGCATTTTTTTTTTAATTCGGATCTTTTCCTATTGTACTATGCTCAAATTATAACCAAGTAGCTCATTGTAGTAGTATTTTGCTTGTGTATTATCTTTTGAGTATTATCCAGCTTCCTTTTGAAGATTGTCTTGCTAAAGTAATTAAGATTACAATTGATGAAATATCACTTTCATTGTTTGGGATTTTTTTTTAAATGAGTCATCTTTCTGAAAACTAATGTTGATTTTTGCCATTATCATCTTACAAAAAAACGACATTGTCAGTGATGCCAGCTAAATGAAAGTGTCCATTTTGTAGATAGAACAAATTTTAATGAACTGTTTTCTCTCACTAGATGGAAATTCCTTCTACAAAGATTGTGAACCAGTATATTGCTACACAAGGTCCCCTTCCACATACCTGTGTGCACTTTTGGCAAGCAGTCTGGGATCATAAGTTATCACTTATCATCATGCTGACCACACTCACAGAACGAGGACGGGTAAATATCTTTATTTCTGTGTCTTAATGAATACCAGACTCGTTCATTCCATCATTTTTTACTTTCAGAGAGTTTGGGCAACATCAGATAGACATTGTTATTTTGAGGTTTTATCTGAGCTTTGTTGAATAACATGGAACATTAAAAAAAAAAGTATTGGGGTCAGGACCTGAGTTCAAATCTCAGTCACATGATCTCATGGACCTCAGTCTTTTTTCCTATCAGAAATGAAGGGATTAGACTAAATGGATTCTGGTCACTTATGGCTTTAAATTCCATGAAATATCTCTAATTTCAATTACTAGCTGTATGTTTAGGTTACTATTACATTCTCTTGTGAGATTTTTCTTCTTTATAAAGTCCTTGACATCATGGCAATTGAAACTTTACGGATATGATTCATTATTTCCTTTGGAGGAAATCTTTAGCTCTTCTGTTATAGTTTTGGGTTTGTCTGAGTGATTAAGAAATTAACTTCTTTCCTTTCCCTCTTTTCCCCAACCCAGTAAATAAGAATTTTTATTTATTATATGTCCCTCTATTCTAATAAGAAGTTAAAATAATCATATTCATAGGTAGGATGCCTATTAACATTTCACTTCCTTTTTATTTAATCTCCAAAACATTCATCTTAAGAGTTGTTGTTTGATCATTTTCATTCATGTCTGAGTCTTTGTGACTCCATTTGGAATTTGGATTGGGTTTTTTTGTTTGTTTTTTGCGAAGATACTTGAAATAGTTTGTCATTTCCTTCTCCATCTCACTTTACAGATGAGAAAAATGAGGTAAAATAGCTAAGTGACTCGCTCAGAGTCTTATAGCCAGTAAGTGTCTGAAGCCAGATTTGAGTTCAAAAAGATGAATTTTTCTGACTTCAGACCCAACACTCTCTCTGCCTAACTGCAACTGCCCAATAATAGTGGTGATAGTGGGGATGTTTTCCTTCATAAACAAGAACCCTAAAATCCATTGTAGTAAAAAGTCTAATATGCAACAACTATTCTTCTGCAGTTAAACACCTCTTGGAGTATCATTAAATGCAGAGTTCGAACCAATCTAAGGATGAAAATAGACCAAAAATCTGGTTTTTTGGCAGAAGTATTTGTAATTTTAAGTTTGGAACTGTTGTAATTCCCACATACATTCTCATCTAGCTTTAAGTAGATTCTTGTGGCCTTCAGGCAACGAGTGACAAACACCCTTCTGAATGAGGTGTAAGATTTATAGTCAGCAGAGCTATCAGGCACCTCCTTTCATTTACTGGATACTTGCCCCATAAAAGCCAGTACTTGTCCCTGATCACCACTTTCTTCTCCAGCCTTATCAGTTTAATTCAACAAAAACTGACTAAATAGCTACTCTGCACAAAACACTGTATTCGGCACCTGGAAAGATAGAAAATTTAGTTAAGTGGCTAAGACAAAAAATATGAATTTCCATATTATAGAATATAGCACGGCATTTAGATTGGAGTAGTAGGGAAAGTGCTATGTGACATCAAAGTCATTAGCAGCTGTAGCTTCAGGGAAGACAGGGATAGGGAATAAGATCAGGAAAAATTTGTGGAAGAAAATAGCATTTGAGATGGGCTTTAAAAAGAAAAGTAGGTAAAGAGCAGACATTCAGTCATCCATCAGCAAGAACAGATATAGTTAAGAGTTACCTAGGGATGATATTTATAGTTTAGATTGATGAAAGATTGGTACATTGGGGGATTTTACTAGTACAGTATACATTAATGGAATACTCCTGTGGTTGACCATTGGGTCAAAGCTAGATATTGAAACAAATGAGGGGAGATGAATGGGAAAATAGGACTGAATCAGGGGACATCAAAAGAATAGATTTAGTATGAGAAGGGAAAGGTAGAAGTATAGAAGGTAGGTTGTAGTCTTAGGGGAATTTGGGGGTTGGGGATTTTGAAGGTGATGCAGTCCCAAGATGGTGAAATCTTGCAATTATTTTCTCTATATCATCTGTACTTGAACCAGTGCTATGCACAGAAAAGATAGATGTAAATTTTAAAATTTCAGGGGACATTAACAATTATATAGACCAATCCCTTCATATTTTGATGAGGGTGAAATCTTTTAAGTTTGATGTGTATTATAATTTGTCCAAAGAATTTGACTCATTTGAAAAATGGATTAAAGCTAACTCATTCTTTTGTTGTTTTTATAGACCAAATGTCATCAGTACTGGCCCGACCCTCCAGATGTCATGGAATATGGGAACTTTCGTATCAAATGTCAGTCAGAAGTTTGCACGATTGCCTATGTTTTTAGAGAAATGCTGATCACAAAAATTGAGGTAAAACCAACAGGCCATATACAATATATTTAGTATAAAAGACAATAACAGTGTCTACTCATTTCCTCCTAGCTTATTTATGACTAGGAATAAATGTATGAATGCTTTTATCTTCTCTATAATAAAATACTGGGCATCTAGAAGAGCAAAGAAGATACAGTGCTGGCCCTGAAGACTCATCTTATTGAGTTCAAATCCATCCACTTGGACACTTAATAGCTGCATGATCCTTGCCAAGTCACTTCACTCTGTTTACCTTATTTTCTTCAGCTGTAAAATGAATTAGAGAAGGAAACTACTCCAGTATCTTTGCCAAAAAAACAAAGGGGTCACCAGGGTTTAGACATGAATGAAACAACTAAAGAACAAAAGAATAACAAACTGGTCTTTACTTGGACCTTAAAATAGAATTCTGAGCCTGTATCAGTTTCCCATGTATATGTATTTGATAGACAGAGGCTCCAGTATACACTATATACATTTCAGGTATTTCTGAATCAAATAGCCTACTTTTTACAGTGCTTTAAGTATTGATAAACTTGTGTGTGTGTGTGTGTGTGTGTGTACATACAGACATATAAAATCTCAAAAAGTTTTATTCTTATAAGTAATTTTTGAGTATATGACTTAGAATCTAGAAATCTGGATTCAAATCCGCCCTCTAACACCTACTATGTATAAGTCACTTAACTTCCCCTAATATCAGTTTTTTTCTTCTGCAAAATGGGGAATAATAATATTTATACTTCCTAATTCAGAGGTCTTCTGTGAGGAAAACACTTTGCATAAATTACCTATAAATGTGAGTTTTTGTTATTGTTAAATCACTCTCAGGAGCTCTCTGTTGCCCATCAGTCAGCTATAATATGAACTCACCATCGAGTTAAAAGTTCCTAACTCCTGAACTAGAGATACTTAACACACTATCCTGTTCTGTATCAAAGGTATTAGATTTGTAGCCTGTGGCCCACTCAAGTGCTATCTGAACCAGAAAGAAATGTAATTGGGAAATGTTTTTAATAAAATAAATAAAAACACAGTAAAACATAGATCATGTTTGTGTTTTTCCAAATCAATATGTAGCCTTTTGAGATCTGATCTAGATAAGTGGTTCTTAACCTAGTGTCTGGGAAAGCAAAGGGATCCACAGATAGATTTCAGAGGTTTTATCAACTTGGATAGAAAAAAATTACACTTTTATTTACATTAACTTTTCATTTCCTTTGCAGTCCTACATATTTTATGTTTAAAAAAAATATTCTGAGAAGGGGTTCTACATATATGCTTAGACTGCCAAAGGGATCCAGAACCAAAAAGAAAAAGAAAAAAGTTAAGAATGTCCCTGTTCCCAAATAGTCCAATAGAACCTAAACCAACAAGGCAGCCAGGGAATCTGAAACATGTCAATGTATGGCACAGAACAGTGACCACCTCTGAAAAGTCCCCTAAAGGAGCCTTGTGGCTAGTGCCATGTTTGATAAATCAGTTCACAAAGATACAGGGGATAATTTTTTTGTCCAACACTACTAGACAGCAAGACACAACAGATGCCTGCAGGACAAAAACAAAGCAAATAATAGATCGATACAAGGTTGTTGGTTCCTGAAAGAAAATTTTTATTTAAGCTTTTCCATAAAACAAAGTGTGTACCACTTTGCATTACTCCACAGAGAAGTGATAGAGCTGTTTACAGTGGAATAGGTTTATTGACATGGAGTGGAGGTTAATTTTTTTTTTCCATTATCATTGATTCTAGACTTGGTTCTTTCTGGATTTTTTCCCTTAAAAAAAAAGCACCAGATTAGTAACTTGTTCAAGAGATGACAAGTTAGCTTCTTATAGAGATATAGATTTTCGCTGCTTTTTAAGTTGACTCTTTACATGAGGCACCTCAATTTAATTGAGGAGGCTAAAACTTACAGGCATTTGAAGGAAGTACAAGTAGGTCCTGATTAATATTAATAAATGGTTCCTATGAAGTCGTAGCCTTATTTGAATGTAGATAGGGATTGATGATGATAATTTGAAATGGCATGAATTCAAATATGTGGCAGCCCCTTAACAGAATTTGAAATCTAGCTGTATTCATAGTGATCTGTCAAAAAGAGCAGATAAAAATTTGACATCTCATTCAGGATTTAGAAAATGATCCCGCTAAAAGAAATTTAAGTGAGATTTCATCAAGAAGATTTAGGTAGAAGTTCTGTTTGATTAAATTATTAGTATGTGTTAGTGTCAACACCAACACCTTGCAAATTAGAATGGCATCTTAACCTATCTGGCAATTAGATGGTGAATCATGCTTGAACGATGATAATAATTGACATTTATAGTTTACAAAACATTTTAGACATCTAATTCATTTGATTCTCATAAGAACCCTATCAGGTAGATTCATATTATTATTATCCCCAGTTTACAGATGAGAAAACTGAGAGATAGGTTAGATAATTTGTCCATGATTATACAACTAATGAGTATTTGTTGTTATGATTTAGTCATTTGCAATAATGTTAAACTCTGTGACCCCTTTTGAGGGTTTTCTTGACGAAGATACTAGAGTAGTTCCCCATTTCCTTCTCCAGCTCATTTTACAGAGAAATAACCTGAAGCAAATAGGGTTAAGTGACCAAGGTCCCACAGCTAGAACATGTCTGAGGCTTCCTGATCCTCAACCTAGCACTCTGCTTCCAGGTTGAGATTCAAGCTCAGATGCTTCTGATTCCAGGTCCAGGATTCTGTGTACTGTGCCACATTTCCTCTGGGTGTTAATACAGTTTTTATAGCCTTGTAGCTGTTTGAATGACATTACTTAAAGACTGTTGATTAATGGATTGCTGTCAACTTGGAAAAAGATCTCTAGCATTATTCCTCACTGGTCTGTCATCTGCAAATTTAATAAGCATTGTTTATCAGATCTGCAGGTGACACAAAGCTGAAAGGGATAGCTGGTATGTTGGATAGCACAATTAGGATTTGGAAAGATCCTACTGAGACGAAATTCACAAAATTAAATTTAATAAAGGATAACAATACGTCCTGTACTTATCCACAGCATGTAGGGAGAGGAAGCAATAAACTAGGGAATAAGCGCTTCAAGAAATAGCATTTGGCAAGTTCACCCCACGGGTCTGGTTAGACTATTTAAATATGAGGTGCAGCAGTGGCAAGCAAATTGTTTTCTGAAGCAGCAGAGTAATCTAAGTGGGACGAGGTTTTTCTTCCTTTTATTTGGGTTCTCCATCTCTGTGAGCTCTTTGAGGCAGAGACCATGTTTTTCCTTTCTTTGTATCAAAGTGCTTTACACAATGTCTGGCACATAATAGAGCCTCAGGAAATGCTTGTTGGCAGATTGATTGCCTGAAAGGATACCCAGCAGGTATGATTGGAATTATGTGTCTACCTTGAAGGGCCATTTTATAAGCACCATTTGTCTTATCTTTAAGCACTAATCTGCTGTTTGCCTCTGGCTTGTAAAATTGGAGAGAGGGGACACATGGCTAAAAGTAACTAAATCTGAAAAAGATCTGGGGGGGGTTAAACATTTATATAATTTGCTTTTATATAAGTTGTGCCAGGCACTGTGCAAAGGGCTTTTTTATAAATATTAAATCATTTGATCATATAGTGCGTTACAAGCTCAGTATGCATCCGCAATGTGGTAGTGGTCATTGTTCATCATTTTCAGTCATGTCCGACTCTTTGTGACCCCATTTTTTTGGCAAAGATACTGAAGTGGTTTGCCATTTCCTTCTCCAACTTATTTTATAGGTGAGGAAACGGAGGCAAGCAGGGTGAAATAACTTGCCCAGGATCACACAGCTAGTCAGTCAGTGTCTAAGACTGAACAGGACCGGTTCTGCCTGCTAGCTCCACTTTTCAGTGGTATGATGACCAAAAAGGATCTTGGACTGTATTAGTGAAATCAGTGTCCATAATGTGGGAGAAGGTAGTCATACTCTAGCCTACCCTGGTTAGACCATAATTGGGGTAGTGTTTTCAGGTCTTCAGTTCATGTTTTAAAAAAGACTTTAACAAATTAGAGTGATAAATCAGCAAGATGGTGAAACCATGCCTTGCAAGGATCATCAGGTAAAGGAACTATGGAGAAATGTCTTCTAAGAAAGGGCTTAGACATGATAGTTTCTAAGTATTCAAAAGACATGACAACAATGTAGGGAGGCAATGTGGTGTGGTAGAAGGAGCATGGGACTTGGAGGACCTGGATTCAAATTATGGATGTGACACTTCTTGCTATGAATGGTGTGACTTAAATATTCTTAGTCTGAACTTATAAGTGAATGAATGAATGAATGAATGAATGAATGAATGAATGAATGAATGAAATGCAAAGCATTTATTAAACACATAGTCTGTGCTAAGAATTGTGCTAAGTGCTGGAAATACAAATAGGATTAAAAAATGAGATAATTCTTTTAAAAAGCAATAAAAAAATAAAATAAAACAAAACATATGCTCAGAAGAACATCAGGGAGGATTCAAAATATGTAACAATAAATTATCAAGTCAAGAAAGGATGTATAATATTAGAAGAAATTATATTCATGAGTATCCATCTTTTCTTTATTTCCTTGTAGGTTGTTCTTTTTGTTCTCTATTGTGTTTTTTTTTTAACTTTTTTCTTTTTCCCCCCCTTTCATCCCACCTACCTCCCCCAAGCAGGGTATAGTTAAACAGTGATAGATAATTCCTTCTCTTAAGGATTTAGTATTCTAATTGAAGGAGACAAAACATTCAGATTAAAGACAAGTAGAAAGACCCAAGAATATTTACAGTGACCAGAGGTTTAGATGACAGTGCATAAAGGAGAGCTCATCCTGCCATTTAACCCTTTTAGGTTTGGAGAACTTTAGGACTCAGTGCCAAGGTGGGTAGTAAAGCCTGGTGGTCTTCATATCACTGGAAGTCTTATAATTGGTGACTCCCAACTCATTCAGATGATAAGAACAGCCATGTCACTCTTTCCTCCAGGCTGACCCTGATGCAGCCCAGGTGGTTGTTTAGTGAGGGATGAAGGGACAGCAAAGAAGGACAGAATCTTCTGTCAGTTCTTATATGTAAATTATAATTTATGTTTTATATATATATATATATATATACACATGTATATATTATATTATGTTGTGTAATATATAATACATATATTAATTATAATGTATTACCAATATGTTATAATTATATATTATATGCATATAATATATAAAATAATATTCATTATTTAGGTACACTATAAAATTAACTCCCTCTTAGGGCAGGTAGGTAACATAGCACACTAGGCTTGGAGTCAGAAAGAGTTCCAATTTGGCCTCAGACACTTATCGGCTAGGTAACTCTGCTTAATCTCAATCTACCTCACCTTCCTCATCTGTTAAATGGAAATAATAATAGTACCTACCTGTCAATTTTGTAATATTTGTATAATTTGATAATATTTGTAAAGCAGTCAGCACGGTATGTGGAACATAGTAGGCATTTAGTAAATGCTTGTTTCCTTCTTTGCTTTCTTTTTTTGTGATGAAAGTGCTTGATGAATGCCAAATGCATCAGTATCTCAGATTGCCCACCCGGTGTTGCAAATCTTAGCCCTTCCTTCATTTAGTTTATTTGACCCAAAATGTCATTTTTGTGCTTATTCCTACAAAAGCAAAAGTGCCTAAAATGGTCTCCTTTTCCTTCTCCAAATACTACCCCTACAGGAGGTCCAGGGAGAATCTCATCTCCTCCATGAATCCTATTGCTGCCCTTTTCATCAGTCTAATACTAATTAGCCTAGGGTTTGACTCTATCATTTTATGCATGCTCAGTGGGGGCCCCCAGTCATACTGGAAGCTTCTTGAACCAGATGACTGACTTCTTCTCTACATCACCCACAGGTTCTAGGAACTTCACCTAGTAAAGATTTAATGGCTAATCACAACTAGTAAAATTGAATGTTATAGATTGGAACAGTTTCTAACAAACTTAAACGGGCATCTTGGAATCTTCTACTTATTTCTCTTAATTCTGTTGTCTGGGGCCAAACAGAGCAAGTGGAATCCCTCTTCCATATGACAGGTCTTCAGATATTTAAAGCCAGTTCTCAAGTTCTGAATCCAAACCTTTCTTACTAATGAAATCTCAGGTTCAGTCCACATAACTCCCAGGTGAGGAATTTGGTCCACCAGTGCAAGTTGGTACCTTCTTTGAAGTTTATAATCTTAGAGGGTTGCCTGGAGCCCTGAGAGATTGTGATTCACCCATAATCATACATAGCTAGAAAGTATCAGAGCCAAGACATGAAACTAGGATTTCTTGGCTTCAAGGTTGACTCTCTGTCCACTATATCATGACGACTCTATTTGGAAGACCTATAAAAAATGCTGAGAAACATCGCGTGGAGTAGTGGATGGAGGACTAACCTTGGAGTTGGAAAGGTCTGGATTCAGGTCCTACTTCTGACATAGACTAGCTATGTCATTATAAATAAGCCACTTAATCTGTCTGGAGTCTGAAGTAAAGTACTTCTTTTTCTACCACAGACAGGGGAAGAACACACAGTTACTCATCTTCAGTATGTCGCTTGGCCTGATCATGGGGTTCCAGAGGATTCATCAGATTTTTTGGAATTTGTAACCTATATGAGGGCAATGAGAGTGGAAAATGAACCCATCTTAGTTCACTGCAGGTATGTAGTTCAAGATGAAGTTGTTGATTGTACATGTAATACCATATCAGATTATTTGCTGTCTTGGGGAAGGGGTGGTAAGAGAGAGACACAAATTTGGAACTCAAAATCTTATAAAAATGAATGTAGAAAACTATCTTTACATATAATTGGGAAAAAAAATAATATTATGGCATCTCAAAAAAATTTTAAAAATTAAATGAAAAGGAAAGATAAATTTGTATTGACATGGAAGTGGGTGGGTAGGGAAAGGCAAGTCTGTAGATTAATATTCAATTTATATTGTAAATCTTGAATCCCACAATCATGTATTTTTTTTACCTTCTATACCCAGTAATTCTTCAATACTTAACAAGAATAGTGAACTGACACTATTCTGGAGAACAATTTGGAACTATACCCCAAAGACTATAAAACAGTGCATACTTTTTGACCCAGCAATACAAATTTAAGATTGCATCTCAAAGAAATTTAAAAAAAGGAAAAGGACCTATATGAACAAGAATATTTCTAGTAGCTCTTTTTTATGGTGGCAAAGAATTGGAAATCAGGAGGCTGCTCATCATTTGGGAAATGGCTAAACAAGTTATGGCATATATTTGTAATAGATCACTATTGTGCTATAAGAAATGAGAAGAGAGTGTGGTTTTAGAAAAACATGAAAAAATACAATATGAACTGATATAAAGTGAAGTGAGAAGAACTAGGAAATCATTGTGCATAATAGCAGTGTTGTAATGTTTATCAACTGTGACAGGCTTGGTTACTCTGATCAATAAAATGATTCAAGATAATCCCCAAAGACTCATGATGAAAAAATGTCAGAGTTCTCCAGAGAGAGAACTGATAAACTCTAGTATAAATTGAAGGATGATTTTTCTCACTTTATTTTTCTTGCTTTTTAAAAAATATATGACTACCATAGAAATGTTTTGTATGACTTCACATATGTAGTTGATTCATTTTGCTTGCCTTCTCGATGGGCATGGAAGGGTGTGGGAGGAAGGGAGAGAATTTGGAACTCAAAATTTAAAAAGAAAAGGGTACTAAAATAAATTATGAATTAAAATTTGAAAAAACACTTAACAAAATTTAGAATACTATAAATCACAGAGCCCTGTGATTCATAGGAAAATATAAGGATCATTAGATGGAAAATAAAAATATCCCCTAGCATGATTTCCCATCATGAAAAAAAAAATCTGTGTTTTCAGGTTGTTAATCTAATGCATAAATTACATGTGTGAGGAACTGGGAGCATATTTATCTGTTTTACAAAAGACAAATTAAAATCATTAAAATGTTCATCTTTAATGGTCATTTTTAAATTAAAATATTCCAGTGGAAGTTCTTTACCACAATTGAATTAATTGGAATGTTTACTCAAAAAAAACCCATAAATTTTAAGATCAGTTTTTATGGTTTAAATGTTATTAGAATTTGCATCAATCATTATGGGAGTTGCCTATATAATATATAAAATTAGAGTTCCCAAATAACTGGAAACACCCAAATCAGGTATATGCTATGAATAAATACTCACTAGAGTTGTCTCATGGAATTTCACAATGGAAAGGAACCCAAAGAACCATTTAGTCCAAATTGAATCTGAAAAGGAATCCTTTCTACAGCATACCCTCCTGATTCCCAAGGATTGTTTTTTTTCCTCCTCTAGAATGATGTGCCATCTAAACTATGAAATTCCAGGTGATTTTAAGTCCAAACCTATCTTTCTAATGTGCTGTTGCTTTCCTTGTTTCATTTTTCAGTGCTGGAATAGGTCGAACTGGTGTGTTGGTCACTATGGAAACAGCCATGTGTTTAATTGAAAGAAGCCAGCCTGTTTATCCATTGGATATTATCCGAAAAATGAGAGACCAGCGTGCTATGATGGTGCAGACATCAGTGAGTTGGAATACTAATCTAATTCCAGATCATGTGGAGTCCTTGATAAAATATTTTCACACCAAATGTTTGATAAGTTAAAATCTCTGTAAAATATTCATTTTATTTGCTAACTTCAAAGATAATTAATAGTCTTAGTGTCTTATTCAGTGTACTTAGATTTTACCTACCAGTTTAATTTCTGTAGCTTAAATGCATCATCTTCTTTAAGCATTCACATGAGATGTGAATTCAATGCATTCATTGAATGAGCATTTATTAATTGTTAACTGTGTGTATTTCCACTTTCTTATATATTCTGCCCTCCACCAGAGATACAGTCTATAGTTGGAATGAAAACTCTGTTACTCTCTTTCAGTACATTCCCTCATCCCCAGGGCAGCCACAATATCCCTTTTCATAATGTTTGCTTAACTTATTTCAAGATCAGACCTTGCCTAAGCAGAAAATGCTATATCTTTGGGAGTAAATTTGGCTACCCCTTGTTCCTATAAAATTCCAAGACCATTTTAGCTCATCCAAAATTATTTTACATGCTCCAGTGAAAAGACTCAAGAACTATGATCTTTAAAAGACTTAGCATACATACATACACACAGCCCCACTTTATCTACCTTTTCAAAAAAATTAAGATAGTACAGGAAAGAATACAGTTAACCATTTCCTTAGTGTAATGGTTATTCACTTGAGCCCTGCAATTAAATATAATTGCCTTCCTGTTCCATTTATAATTTTACTTCTGTGATAAAGACAGCTTAGAATATGGGCTTCTCTACCAAGTATTTGGATCATATTTATCAGTGTTTTGTTGTTAATAGATTGATGTATTTATGAAGTAACTGAAATGACGAGAAAACAAGGGAAAAAAAGGGGATGTTGTTCCTATAACGTTCTTGGAGCTCATATGTGGCACTATATGTTTTAAACCAATGAGTGGAAACTTCTATGTATAGGACATAGTGATGTGACTGCCCTGATAAAATGAAAATGAATAGAGAATACTTAAAATCACTTTAAATTTCTCTTTTAAAATCTCTTTAAATGTTATTGTCACATATTTTGTTCTGGAAAATAAGTTTCTTCAGAAATCATTTCTACAGTGTGAGTTTTGTGCCTCTGAGGGATATCTGTCTTATCCTTGGTAGACTCATCTGGAGAATGAGGAATTTGAAACAGGTATCCTATGACATTCCCCATAACCTTATATATAACATTCAATTCTCTTGATGAAGCAAGTTGAATAAAAGGCAACTTAAAGTTGTAGATTACTAGTCAGTAATATTAGGAATTCAAGTTCTTCAAGACTGCTTAGTTCCTATTAGATGCTTATAGATAGGACATGAGCATCCTTCCTGTTGGATGACATGTAAATAGGGTGTAACCCTCTTGTTCTAACTATGAGCATCCAGAAAAAAGTAAATAGGTCCACATGCCCTCAGTAGAATGCCTTCCTGCTTACTGACAATAAAAATGTTACTCAACATGAAGGACCTAGAATACAAGAGGGAGAAAGCAAGAGAAAGCTAGGATGTGCTCATTCTTCTCCCCTAGATAGTTAACCTCTCCCTTAGGGAGTGAACCTCCGATCAGTCAGAATCAGCATCAGGAATCTCTGACCCAGGTGTCTTATTCTGGCCACCTGCCTCCTCATTGCCAAAGTGAGTCATTACAATGCTGAAACTCATGCTTTAATAGTAAAATGGAATTGTGTTCACCAGGGAATTTCCTGCCTGTTAGGATCTGTCTGTTTAAAGTTGAGCTCTTATGCTCCCAGGAAAGCAAGGTGAAGGGACCTAATCTCTGTAGTTAATGTGAGGGAATTAAGGAATTGGCCTGACTTAGATTACCAGGAGTGGTCATTTTTGACAACTGGTTCAGACTAGGTTAAGTAGTCCAAGCCTGTATCTTTGAGACTCTCCCAGCCTTTCTTCTCCAGGAACAACATCAGGTAAAGCAAGTAGTAGCCAATTTGAAAACAGGTTGTATCCTGAGATTTTTTTTCTTCAGATTTCACAGCTAGCTAGCTAATGCTGGGAATATAGCACTACACTTAGAATCAGGAAGATGTAATTCAAATATAGCTTGAGACACTTAGTTGTATGTTCCTGGACAAGATACTCAGCTTCTTTTCCCTTCTTTCTCATCAATAAATGGGAATGATAACAGCATCTATCTTCAGAGATGTTGATGATAAAGTGAGATACCAAACACAACACAATGCCTAACATATGGTGCTATATAAATGTTATTAGCCTTTTTTTTTCATTTCTCAAATTGTTTATAGTGTCTATAGAAATGTGAATTTTCTCACACCACACAAGCAGGATTTTTTTCCCTTCTAAATGGACTATTTTAAATGTTGGTTTTTTTCCTTCACCTAAGTGGGGGGAGGGGACCTTGTAATAAATATGCAAACAAACACAACAAATTTGTAACAAGCAAATAAGTAACAAGTCATTTTTTGCCCTGTCCAAAAATGTGTCTAGTACTACTATATGCAGAGACTATCATCTCTTTTTTCAAAGGATAGGTTACAGCCTTCATCATTGATCCTCTGGAATTGTAGTTTGTTGTTACTTTAATCCAAGTTCTAAGGTATTTTCTAAATCTTATCATTAAAAATCCAAAATTTATATAGCAATCTTATGGATCAGTTGACTTTTTTGACTTGGCCTGTAAACCTAATATCCTGTCTCTGAGAAAATATATTCTGATTTTAGAATTCAAAAATCTGAAGACATGTATTATCAGAAAGGAATCTTATTAACCTGAAAAAGAAGAGAGAAATTCCCCTCTTGGCTGCATTTCACTGACCCTGAAAGAGGGAAATACTCTTCTTAACTGCAGTAATTCCATCTATTCTGGCTAAGAAATGATTGCTTGCAGAATAAAGACTTCCTCTTCACCTGTAACTGCTGCCATCATTCTTCTGCAAGAGACTCTTGTCAGTGTATTTTTCACCCCAGGAATAGAAAATATTCCCTGTTATTTCAGTATATACCTACTTCTCTGGGGAGTAAGCTCTGAGCCCCTAGAATATAAATCCAGCCAGCTCAGCCCTTATGTGACCAGTATTCATTCAGCTAGCAAGTACCTGCTATATACAGAGTGTTGTGCCTGAGTTCTAGGGAAGTTACTGAGCATAGATGTTTATAGGTTCAGTTTCCTTGGGAGTCAGAGGAATAAGATACAAAACTCAGAATGGTAGATTTTGAGCTGGAAGGAAAATTAGTAGGCAATTTCTCCAAATTCTTTGTTTTATTCTTGTTCTTAGCTGACTAAGGCTGTAGAGGAGGTCTAAAGCCATCATTTTAATTATCTTTAATTATCTTCAGCTATCTAAGAATGCACTACTTCCCTTCTGCCTAAAGCAGAAAGAAAAGCTATGAGTGGCAGAAAATTGAAGATAAACTTCTGGACTGTCCTGAACTCTCAAAGCTTAAATCCTGGAAACAGCCTGTTCTAGCCCCAGAAGAGGATAGGATACCAATATAAAGGCTCAGGGTTAGCTGGACTGAAGCATTCATATCAAACCTACTGATAATTCCAGTGTATTAACTCCATGAGGTCAGGGACTACAGTTCTTCCACACCACAATCTTTCCCATCACAGTTTCTGTATATCACAGGTCAGCAGAAGAAATTAAATGGGAATTTGGGGGGAGTTTTGTGAAAGCCACAGACAACACTTAAAGGCCAGCAGACAACACAGAAAAAGTTTAGAAAATCAGAAATTCATAAAATATTTTCATAGTATTGTATAATAGTGACCCATATTTTACAGTAAGGTACTGTAAATACCCCATAAAAGAAAAAGAAAAAAAAAGTCAGATTTCTTCTCTGGTACAAGGGGAGGACCAAAACATTTTACACAAATTTTCCAGATCTTGGGAATGCCACACTTTTAACCCCCACATTGTGGAATAGATAACTATACACTTACTTAGACTTTGCCTTTCAAATCTAATGCAATCTAGTGATTATATCAATTTGTACATTAGCTCCATGAGAACAGGAACCAGCATAATGTGCATATAGTGTTTGTTGAATGAATAATGTGTTTGATGATAGTTTTGAGGCTGGAAGGGACCTTAGAAGCCTTCCAAGTAAGGAAGTGTAGCACAGAGGACTCAGACTCATAGTGCTTCAGGATTTGCTGTTACTTTCCTCACAACAACTCCAAGAAATGTAGGTAACTACAGAATTTTAGAGATTGAAGATAGCCTACATATTATCTAGGCCAACCCCCTTATTTTTACATATGAGAAAACCAAGACCTAGAGGTATAAAGAGACTTCCTTGAGGTCACACAGCTGTTAAATGTCTATGCCAAGTCTTCTGTGTCCTGTACATGTTCTGCTCAGCCAGAAATATGCCAGATTATGAAATTTAGATGATTTGATTTAGTATAAAATTCTTTCTGTCTCTGTCTCTCTGTTTCTCTTTGTCCCCTTTCTCTTTTCACCCCTTCCCTCTCCCTCTTTCCCTCTCTCTATTTTCCCTTCTCCTTCCTTCCCCCTCCTTCTTCCTGTCTTTCCCCTTCCTCTCTTCCTCTTCTCCTTTCCTTCTTTCTGTCCTCTACCTTTTCCCCCTCTCCTTCCTTTCCATCTCTCCTTCTTCCTTTCTCCCTCTGTCCTTTCCTCTTCCTCATTTCATATATATATATAAAGTGTGTGTGTGTGTATATAAATATATATATGTATATGTGTATACATATATATATATATATAAACTGTAGAAGCAATTTTAGTACCCAATGAGCAGTGTTCTCAGAGGAAACTGAGGCAGATAGAAATTAAATTAGTTGTCTTGGGTCACACAGCTAAGTATCTGGTCAAATTTGACAAAGGCCCAGAATTCAATTCATTATATATTCCCAAGCTATCCCATATCTGAGAGATGTTCCTCTAGCTCCTCTACATTCTTCCCTATCAGAGAACTTATATTCATAATACACATATAATGAGGACCAGCTCCTATAGGAAGATAAACATAGTTCATGCCTTGAGGGTCATTGGAATATTTGTCCCTCTCCATCCTGCCTATTTCTCTAGTTCTACTAGAGTTCTTTGCAGTTGTTGCTTGAAACTCCCTTTATACAATGGTATTGCACATTTTCTGTTTGCCTTTGGCTCATTTCTCTAATAGAACCATTTAGACATTAATCCCTACTTCTATCAACAAACACAGTAGTATACACGAGAGACACTTATTAGCAGTTTACACCACACATACATATGTGTGCATATGCACATATGTGCTTATAGACAATTTGGAGGCATATTTAGAAAATGGCCTATAAAAGTATTATCTAATTGGATCCTCAAATCAATAGGGAGGAGAGTGGGGTTTTTGGCCCACTTTACAGATGAGAAAATAAAGACACAAGAGTAATTTTAACTTGACCCGAATTAATGACAGAGCCAGAACTAGCTCCAAAGTGTGCTGATTCCAAGGGGCAGAAACCTTTTCATGTTGAAATGAGATACTTTTACATCAGAAAAAAAAGAAATTTCCTTCTTTAATTTAATTTTTTTTCTTTTTAAAAGAAACCCTTTACATAATTATAAAACAACTTTTATAATACAACCTCCTGCAGTGGTATGAACTGAAAATAGAATAAAGAATGGTTTAGAAAAATTAATAGAGGGATAGAGTTATAAATCATTTTTGAAGAAAAAGAGGCATTTAGGGCAAATCCCTAATGTTTGTTGTTAGAGAAGAGAAGCACAGTCTCTCACCATCCTTTGGTACCTCTCAGAGACAGAACATTGAAAAAGATGTATTATGAATATGACTACTATGATGCTTGCTGAATATATATATAGGAACTCCAATTCTTTTTAATTCAGTAGTACTTTATTTTTCCAATTACATGAAAATATAGTTTTCAACATTCATTTTTTTTAATTATATTTTTTTATTTTATTTGCATAACATATGTGTGGGTAATTCTTCAACAATAATCCTTACATAGTTTTCCGTTACAAATTTTTCCCCCAACTCCCCACCCCTCCCCTAGATGGCAGGATATCCACTACATGTTAATTATGTTAAAATATTGGTAAATCGAATATATGTATACATATTTCCAAACTTGTCATTGTTGTGCAAGAAAAATCTTGTCTACACAAACGATATATCAGATAAAGGAAACACAATGTAAGCAAACATCAATCAAGGAGTATGAGAATGTTATGTTGTGGTCCACATTTCACATCCCTCTCTCTGGGTGTATATGGCTTTCTTCAGTGAACAATTGGAGGTGGTTTGAAACATTTCATTGTTGAAGAGAGCCATGTCCATCAGAATTGATCGTCATATAGTACTGTTGTTGCCGTGTATAATGATCTCCTGGTTCTGCTCATTTCACTCAGCATCAGTTCATGTAAGTCTCTCCAGGCCTCTCTGAAATCATCTTGCTGGTCATTTCTTACAGAACAATAATATTCCATAATATTCATATACCATAATTTATTCAGCCATTCTGCAATTGAAGGGCATCTATTCAATTTCCAGTTTCTAGCCACCACAAAAAGGGCTGCCACAAACATTCTTGCACATGTGGGGCCTTTTCCTTCCTTTATGATTTCTTTGGGATATAAGCCCAATAGAAATGCTGCTGGGTCAAAGGGTATGCACAGTTTGATAACTTTTTGAGCATAGCTCCAAATTCAACATTCATTTTTTAATAAGATTTTGAGTTCCAAGTTTTTTCCCCTTATGTCCCCCTTCTCAAGACAGCAAGCAATCTGATATACATTATACAGTACAATCATTTAAAATATATTTAGTCATGTTATGAAAGAAAAATCAAAACAAAAGGGAAAAATCACAAAGAAGTAAAACCAAAGGAAAAAGGTGAAAATAGTATGCTTCAATTCACCTTTAAGTCTCTATAGTTCTCTCTCCGGTTGCAGATAGCATTTTCCACCCCAAGTTTATTGGAATTGGCTTGGATCAGTGTATTGCTGAAAAGAGCTAAGTCTGTGATAGTTGATCATTACATAATCTTGTTACTGTTTGTACAATGATCTCCTGGTTCTGCTCACTTCATTTAGCATCAGTTCCTGTAAGTCTTTTCAGGCTTCTCTGAAATCAGCCTGCTCATCATTTCTTATAGAACAATAATGTTTCATTACATTCGTATACCATTCAGCCATTCCCCAACTGATAGGCATCCACTCAGTTTCCAGTTCTTTGCCACTAAAAAAGGGCTGCTATAAACATTTTTGCACATATAAGTCCTTTCCTTTCTTTTATGATCTCTTTGGGATGCAGACTCAGTAGTGAGACAGCTGAATCAAAGGATCTGCACAATCTTATAGCTCTTTGGGCATAGGGAACTCCAAATCTGACTGTAAAATGTTTTCTAGTTAAAATTTGATAGTCTTGATACTTTTATTATTTTGACCTCTACCTTTGGAAACCGTCTCTGGATTGCTACTCTGCTGTTCCATGAAACCGATCCTCCCACCATCATCTTTATAGGTGATGGTTGTTTGACCCATTTAGTTCTAGAGTCAAAAGGTCTATCTTCTAGATACAAAGAGGATATGGCTTCAGATTTCTCTTAGACAGACACTTAAACCTCCCGGACCATAGTTTCCTCATTTGTAAAATGAGGAGGTTTGAGGTACCTTCATCTTCAGACCCATGCTCCTAGTCCTAGCTCAGTCAAGAACCAGCTTTTGGGTAAGCCACTTAACCCCTCTCTAAGCTTGCTAGTTTCTCATATGGAAAATGGAAATATCAGTATTTATACCAGCTGCTTCACATGGTTGTTGTGAGGAAAGAAATTTGTAAACTTTAAAGCATGACATAAATATGCGCTATCATTATATTATAGATTGTGGAATATTAATAACTCCTCTGGTCCTCAGTTTTCCCATCTGTAAAGTGAGAAATTTGTACTATCCAACCCTGTTACATATTGCTTCCATCTGAAATACTCTATAGTCTTCTACAATTCTTAAGGAAATGGAAGCATAACATTTATGGCTTTGAGAGAAGGACCATTTTCAAGCATAATTTCATAATTTTAATAATAATCATTTTATCAATTATCATTTAATAATAACATTTTATTAATAATCATTTTAATTAAATGACTCATACATACACAGGTGTGAGTGTTCTTGACTTTTTTAGAAAGGAAGACTTACAAAAGTAAGTTACTTTGGAAGACAAGTTATCCCTGTCTTTGCAGATAAGAGCACTAGGGCTTAGAATGGATGTCAGAATGGGCCTTAGGTCAACTTGATGATCCCCAAGGAAGCAGATCTCTTAACTCCAGAGCCAGCCCCCCCCCCCCTTTTCCTGCATGAAAGTTTCTGTAAATAGCCTTTGTAGTATGTATATCATCATCATGTCAAGTTTGTGCAAATGCTAGACTTGCTTCCTCACTCCTTTCTCTCTTCCACAGAGCCAATACAAGTTTGTGTGTGAAGCTATCCTTCGAGTCTACAAAGACAGTCTGGTTCCACCACTAGATTCTAGCTAACATGACTGTTCACCATTTCCCAAGCACACCAGCTATGGGAGCAAGACACATCTGACTGGAATCAGCAAGATGGATCCACAGAGGCTATAAGAAGAGAATGAGAACCTTGAACTCTGGCACTTTAAATTTCCTTAAAAAGAAAAAAAAAGCATCTTGTATATAGGAACACGTAGTTACATGCATGCGGTTGTGTCTGATACAGTTCATACACATATGTGTGGACAGAAACTTCAGTGGTATGTTGCTTGCTGCTGTAATCCAGTGGAGAAATAATCAAAAGGAAAAAACTCAAGTGGAACTCATGGCCTCCGGTTTAACTTGCCTTTAAAAGACTTTGCTATAGGCAACCATGATAACCTTAGTAGCCATTATTTTGCTGAGCATTCAGAAACTAAGTAGTATTGGTTATTTTAGGCTTATCAAGTATTTTGTTTGAGAAAAATACTAAAGGCTAAGTTTTAGGGAGCATTTTAAGGCTTCTAGGAAGAGTCAGAACAATTAGAGAGTTAGCTCTTTTGCCCATAGTTAAAACTGCCTATTTGTCAATGGATCTGTGATCTCATTGGTCTAGGTACTCCTTCCATGTTTTCTTACCTTGTTCACTTTTTTTTTTTTATCTTATCTGTGTTTATGTCTTCTTTAGAGTATCGTACCCAGTGCACTAAAAGCCTCCCTCTAGGTTTTTGGTGATGGTTTTTGTTTTTTAACATTTTGCAAATACCATTGTATTATTTAGTACAGGAGTTCATCTGTTATCCTCTCAACCTCACTTACATGATAAATGGGCTCATACCCTTTTCCTGTCATACATAGCCTCAGTGTTCTATTTCACACCACTTTTTATACACAAATCATCATTGTAATATGCTGCAGTCTTCTCACACCTACCCTTTGTTTTCCCATTATGTGGTGAGTTGCCTACCATTTTAATTCTTCTGATATCATGGTGTTCCAAGATTTGCCATCATAGAACACCACTGGGAAGAGTATTTGTATTACAAGGATAGATTTTTAATTCAGGCAGTAGAAACCCTTGAAACAATTCCAGGGATTACTGGTAAATAGTGAATATTTATTCACTAAATATAATAGACATTTAAGGTGGTAATATTCCAGCTAAAGAACAAGGTATGCTAAGTCTAACATTGTTTATTTGTTTTTAATGCCTTTGGGTGTTAAATCATTCAGATGTTAATATTTTTGAGAATGTGTCCCAAGCCTCCCTTCTGGTTTTTCTTTTTCATCTCATCTTTCTGGTTTGTAAAATATGCAAGCCAGATAACATTTTTTCTTTTTTATTTTACTTATAAACTCTAAACTTGGATTCTGAGATTGAGTAATCTCAGTTTCCAGATTTCTCAGATTTATTTATTAATGTTAACACAGTTTGTGAATTGATACTAAGTCACCTTGTGTCTCTGACTTGTTTACTGTGCATTCAAAATCCAATACTGGAAAATGTCTACTACTGAAGCTACTCAACATTTTGCTGCTACTTCAAACTGATAAACATGGAAAACCTATGCTATTCATGCTGGGGATGATATAGTGGAAATATTCATTCTTTGGTCTTTCCAAAAATCATTTTTTATCCAGTTAGCCATGGAAACATAAATATCCCAAGGGATGTGTGCCCTTGTGTGTGTGTATGTGTGTATACGTGTGTATATGTTTCAGGGCAAATTTAATACAAGTTATGGATGACTTATAAAAATCCAGGTTTCTGTACATATGAAAGACTGTATTCTTTCATCCTTTATACAATGGTCTCGATTTCATTTCAAAGGGGAGGATCAGATTATCTGAATGGTATAAACACAATGCTGACGTTAATTTATTTGAGCACATCCTACTTGTAATTGTACTAGAGAATTCTGCCTCTGTTAATAATATTGTTAAATTTTTTTAAAATGTATGATAGAATTATAACAAAAATATTATTTAAGGAAAATAATCTGAAGATCTTAATGTGGTATACAATGTAGACATTTATATGTATTAAAAAAGGAAGCTAGACAGTTTCTTAATGAGAAGTATGAATAAAGTTGCTTTCATATGATTATGCCATGTGATGAGGATGCCATTTTGATATTCTACTGTCTCTAAACTGATTAAAAGGTTTCCTTTAGTTAGGAAATGGTTAAAATACATACATGTGCTAATTTTTCTGAAGGGATTAAGGCCTGTATCTGTAGATCAACCACATTTGCTCAAATTCTTTCCCTTTTTCTTCCACAAATATTTTATAATGGGGTAGAGGAAGGAATGCTAGATTACTTGATAATATTGCTCCTGCTCTGTGAACCCTGACAACTCTGGCAGTATTTTGTAATTTGGCCCTAATAAAGTGTGCATGAATGTTAGCATTTCAAGCTAACAGGATGGGTTAGTAAAAAGCATTCTGGGATAAGTCAGAAGATCTTATTGCCTACTATTAATTACTCACTTAAGCTTTCTGTGTCTGATTTCCACCTGGTAAAATGTGGCTGATAACTAAATGTTCTTGTTTTAGAACAGCTTGAAGATTGAATCAGAGATGTAGCTATAATCACGCCTCATTTTTATAGTGTTTTCAGTTTTACAAAGTATTTTCCACTTAGCAGTCCTGTGAGATAGATGATAGAATTTTTTTTATTCTTATTTTACAAACTAAGGCTAATGGAGATTCACCTAAATCATGCAACTAATACATATCTGATCTAGGGCTTGAGCCCAGTACTTATGATTTCATCTTCATTGTTCTTCCCACTGTACTTCATCTAGGGGTACAAGGTAAAATTAATTAAATTAAATTAAATACAGTTAATACTGTAGTTAGGAATAGGAATTGGGCCTGATTTTATTAATATAGAGAATCCTCGCTTGAGAGAACCCTTTCAACCAATTCAGGTCAGTACCTTCTTTTTAACTTACAACCTTAGTTGCCTAAAGCACCAAGAGTGACTGCCAGGGTTACTCAGCCAGTATGCTTTATCGATAGGACTTGACCTAAGTCTTCCTGACTCTGAGGTACTTATATTACTTCTCTTCACTACAATCACTAATGAAACTTTAAAAGGATTCTGTTAATGCAAAGAGTTTTATTTACCACCTAGCAACTAACTCAGATGCTACAAATGTTTCATATCTTTGATCTTGCTTTTCCTTACTAATAACAAATTCTTACCAGGAGCAGCAAGAGTTACAAAGTTGCCTTATCTTCATTTATTCTCAAAAAGAAAAAAAACATAAAAGAAAAAAATGTGGGAATTGGGCAGGCACCCTCTTCCCCGTACACATATGTGAACATACACAAACACTTTTAATATTCTGTAGTTTACATATTCCCAGACCTTGGTATCCTTCACACTGTTGCATCCTTAGAACTTATGAACCTTTCCATGTGCCCAAAGCTGAATTTTCTTTTATATGTTCTCTATCCAATTAGAGTATAAGCTCGTTGAAGTCAAGGACTATCTCAGTTTTTTGTTGTTGCTGTTTTACATTTAAAAATGCAATACATGCTGTGTGACCCTGGGCAAGTCACTTAACTTCAATTGCCTCAGCAAAAAAAAAAAAAGCAATACATATGGCACAGTGCTTGGCCTATAATTAGCATTTAAATGCTTTTTCTTTCAATACTTGATTCATTCACTCATTGCCATTAATCAAATGAGACCATAAATGTAAATGTTATCTTTGCTAAATCTTGTAAATTTCAGCTATTAATAACTTAAAGTTCATCAGTAATTCCAATAGAAAAGTGACCTTAAATGCTACTACGATAAAATGCATATCTCCTGTTTTCTTATGAGACGATTTGGAGTTTGTTAAATATATAAAAAGATTAATAGCATCAAAAAATCCCTCTAGGTAATACAGATAAGTAGAATTTATTAGGTAAAATCTGAGAGGAGCCCATGAGGGTGGAGAGTAGTATCTACAAAATAAATAGAAAAATAAAATGTTTAATCCTGTAACTCAAAATTTCATTTATACCTACACCTATAGTGAATATGAGGGGGTTTGATCAAGAACTTTGGAGTCAGAACATATGCGTTACTTGGAAATTGGGTGGAAATGAAGAATTGGAAGTGATCTGTGGACATGAGCTTCATATGTCAAAGATAGCATTCTATGCAAGTAACAGTTGAGCACATTAATAAACTATAGTTTATGAAAATTTAATATGTTTGTTGGTACCATGATAGAAAATCCAGTTTGATGCTCTAAATTTCCCACAAAAAGGAGTAGGGAGCAATCAAGTCCTTGGGAAGTAAGAGTTTTGTTTTTTTAAAGAAGCATCAACAAAATATTTACATAAAGCTTTACTTAATTTCTGCTATATGGAATCAGTTCCATAAGTTAGTCTCAACTGATTTAAAAACTTATTGTTATATAACATTGACAGTTTCTTTTGAGCAAGTATAATGTATCCCTTGAGGATTAACACCAAACTTTTAGACAACAGTATGGGAAAAATGCTACTAATGCTGAGAATTCAAATGAAACTACAGTTATATGAAAAACTAAAGAAACTCATAATGAATGTGTAGGAGATTTTCTTATGTCTGGATACAACCTCACACTCAGCTCTCTTTGCTATCAAAGGTCTGGGCATGCCTTCAGAATTGAAGGAACTGCAATGCAGCAATTTAGCTGCAGATCAGGCTGCAGTACTATCATGTGTGTAGCACAAGTCCAGTTGAAAGGTGCCTGCAACCTTTATATCCAATTATAATTGATATTTTTACTAGCACTTTAAAATAGCACTTTATGCATACATTATCTTATTTAAACAATTCTATGAAGTACTAGGTAAATAGAATGTTGAACTCAAGAGTCAAAAAAATGTGGGATTCAAATCCTGCCTCAGTTATCGGTTGTGTGATTGTGTAATTGATCCTGAGCAAGTAATTTAACATTTCTTAGTCTCAGTTTCCTCATCTGTAAATGGGAATAAGATAAATACATCTGTCTTGTAGAATTATTGTAAGGATCAAATGAGATAATATATGTAAATGTTAGCTATTATTATAGATATTAACTCGATTTCAGAAGTCAGAAAACAAACACCTAAAGCTTAAAGGATTTATTTGCCTTTGATCACATCAGAGGCTGGATTAGAATTCAGATTTTCCTCTTAACTATAATACCTCTCAGATGTTTCTACTCATACTTTCTTTGGAGAAGCCAAAGAATTTCTGTTGTTTTGTATTTTTGAAAAATCACCGATAAATAAGGTACATATTTTCAATGTAAATATGGTTATTTTGTTACCCACTTTCCTTTAAAAAGTCTAATGGAACAATTGATTAGAATTTGAAGTACTCCAGAACTATTTTTACCCATTAAAAACTTTCATCTATTGATTTTAAGTGGTTTTGGGAAAGAATTTTTCTTGTAACATATGAAATATGTGTTGAATGAGCATGGTGTGGATTTCTGTGTATATTACTATAGGTAGGATGTTCCTCTGGACCCACATACCACTCACTTCCTACCTTACCCTAGATTTATTAGCATATACACAACCTAGAAATTAAATCTATGACTGAGACCTTTCCCTAGCTAAGTTTCTTCATGCCTCCCAAGAGAATGGGCTATCCTTTAAATCCTTCTAAAGGGCAGTATCTGAGTTCCTGAACTTCTCTGATGCAAAAAGGATCCCAGGGACTTAATATGTGACCTTCAAATATCCTAATAATAGGTACCCCTAAAACTTACAATGTGTCTTCTTTAATCTCTTTTCCACTAGTATTTTATTTTTCCAAATATATGTAAAGATAGTTTTCAACATCCATTTTTGTAAGATTTTGTGTTCCAAATTTTTCTCCCTTTCATACTAATCCCCACCTTCCCCAGGACAGCAAGCAACCTGATTTAAGTTAAATATGAGCAACCCTTTTAAATATATTTTCATATTTGTCATGTTGGTCAAAAAAAAAATCAAAAGGAAAAGCCATGAGGAAAAAAGCAAACAATAAAATGAAACTATTATCTTTCGATCCATATTCAGTCTCTATAGTTCTTTCTGTGGGTGCAGATGGCATTTTCCATCCCAAGTCTATTGGAATTGCCTTGAATCACCACATTGCCAAGAAGAGCCAAGTACATCACAATTGATCACATAATTTTGCTGTTAACTGCGTACAGTGTTTTCTTGGTTCTTCTCACTTCACTCAGCATCAGTTCATGTAAGTCTTTCCAGACTTTTCTGAAATCATCCTGCTCATTATTTCTTATAAAACAAAAATACAATGAAGAAGTCAAACCTCATAACTCTTAAAATGTCATCCTTCATGCTGGGTGACAAACATTTACAAGGCAGAACCCATACTAGCCAAGAGGAGTGTTTCTATCAAAGTGATCTTCATCTTTAGGAAGCTTATACAGTCTAGTGTGTAAAGGTACATGTTCTAAGGATTATAGATTTAAGAGTCTCCAAGTCCCTCCTTTTATAGAGGAGAAAACTGGAGCACAAAGTACAACTTGCCCAGGGTCTCACAGCTAGGGAGTGTCTGAGACACGATTCAAAGTCAAGTCTTTCTGACTCAAATTCCACCATTCACTTACCATCTGTATTGATTTGGCTTTTACATGTGCCTTACCTGTGGGAGAGCTTTCCAAACTCATCTTGGCCTGATCAGACACATTGACCTTGACTCCAACATGGTGATGTCATTTTAATTCTCTTTGAGCACAAAGGACTACAACCAACCAGCATGGTTGCATGTTATTCCCAATAGGATGTAAGCCTCCTGAGGGCAGAGACTGTTAGCAGTTTTGTCTTTTTATCCCTAGCATTCAATTCAGGGCCAGGCACATAATAAGCTTAATGCTTGTTAATTGGCTGATTGAATGATCAGCTGATTGCCTGTAATTCTATGTTGTATTTATTCTAAGTGGCACACAAAATGGTAGCCTGTAAGTTCTGGATCCCTCAACTAGAATCAGAAAAAGCCTCTCGTGTCCTTTCAAATTAAATATATCTTCAGCACACAAGTGATGTTCAAAGAGGTTATGTATGGGAAAGTTCTTTGAAACTCTATTTCTAAAGCATGATCCATCATCAAAACCCATGGAAAGAAAGATGGCAGCATCCTTGATCTGATTTTAGCTCATTCTCCTTTATGCTTTCCCTATATGGGTCAGAACCATTTGAGACTTTGACCTTTGGGAAGATAAGTAACTGAATACAGTGCCTGGCACATAGTAGGTGCCTAATAGTTTTTTGTTTTTGTTTTTGTTTTGTTTTTTCGACCATCTGATCTCTAGCCAATGGGTAATACCTGCAAGTTTAGAGAGCCTGCCTAAAATAGGTATCCCAAGTAATAAGTCTGATGGTACTCTCTAGAAGTTTACCTTGTTAAATTAGTAGAATAATCATTGTTTTATTAATTTAGGCAGGTAGGAACAGCCTTAAAGTTTTTATCTGTGGGGGGAGAAAAAAAGAAAATCACTTGTAACAGTCCTTTGGGAAGATTAAGAACTCATCTGATATAAATTGTAGGTACTTCTCTGGAAGGCAGCCCTAGACTGTTCCATCTCTTTGTCTTCTAGGTGAATTGATCCTTAGCATTCTTAAACTCCTTTAGATCATAAATCCACAAACCATCCCATCAACAAAATCCCATTCTTAAATTCTTCTTTTTTTTTTTTTTTTTGCTTTTTGCTGAGGCAATTGAGGTTGAGTGACTTGCCCAGAGTCACACAGCTAGGGAATGTTAAGTGTCTGAGACCAGATTTGAACTCAGGTCCTCCTGACTTCAGGGCTGGTGCTCTATACACTGTGCCACCTAGCTGCCCCATTCTTAAATTCTTTTGAGGAATTCAGAGAAACATGGAAAGATTCCTAGGAATTGACAAAAACTGACATAAGCAGAGCCAAAAGATCAGCATTCATAATGATGACAACAATGGAAATGGAGAAGGAATGGGAAAGAAATCTCTAAAAAGAAACAATTCTAAGCAATGAAAAAAGTAATGAGTCACAGAAAGCAAACAATCAGTCAACATTAGGTGCCTACTATGTGCCAGTCACTATGTTAAGTACTGAGGATACAAAAATAGGCAAGAGACAATTTATGATTTCAAGAAGCATTCAAACTAATGGGGAGACAATGTACAAATAGATACAAAGCACCCCATAAACAGGATAAATTAGAAAAAATTGACAGAAGGTACTGGAATTTAGGATTGGGGAAGACTTTCTAAAGAAGGGATTTTAATAGATAATGAAAACATACCTCCTTCTTGGCAAAGAGGTGGAGGGACTACTAAAGCAGAATGTTATATACATCTTCAGGTATAATCATTATGTCTGGTGTTTTTGCTTGTTTCATATTATATATGTTTTATTAATACTCTTTATAAAATATTGGCCTCCTCCCAAAGACTCCCCAGTCATGGACTTTCCTTTGTAACAAATCAGTGATATAAGCTTCAGAGAAAACCATTCAATGGACTGAACAAGACTCTTAGAGGAGGCCATCAGAAGGTTATGCAGTTTCTCTCTGACAGGATTCCAACCATCCTATCCTTTCTTATAGTCCCCTTTCCCTGTGATTAGCAAACACTTCCTGCTCCCCTAATTCCTGAGTTTAAGAATCATTATCAGTCTTAGCAAACAGTTCTTACAGTTTCATCCCTGTGGTGAATACCTCTACTTCTCCCCAATCCCAGTCTTTCTCTGCCCTTCCTTTCTTCAATGCTTTCTTCAATTACTTTAACACCAAACTTATAGTCTTCCTTTCTGGACCAAGATTTTCCTTCAATCTTTGAGACTTGCCTTCCATACTTGCTTAAAGTGAGATCCTCAGAAAATGTCATTGCTGAAGGAAGTTCTTATGGTTAACCAATAGCCTATTGGCTGTGTTGAGTTGCTGAAATGAAACATATTATTTACCATGGACATTCAATAACATTCTAGAATGAATCCTTTTGCAAAATGAACAATTCTTTATGAGATAATTGTGCAACCAATTATTTTAACCAGTTACATAAACAGGCATATGTATATATGTGTATGTATGTGTGTGTATGTTTAAAATCCATGGACTCAAAAAAACACTTTTTATAGAGTTCAGAAGCCACATTTAAGCTGTGCACTATTAAAACTGTCTTTACTTGTCATTCATTCACTGGGGAAACATTATTAAATATGTTATAGTGATTCAGTGTGTGATTTAATGCAAATTTAACCTCATTAAAATTCCTGACATAGCTTCACCAGGGAAAAAAAGACTTCCATAGTTAATTGCTGGAGCTTTTAGGGCTCTACCAAGATAGTTTAGAGTGGGAAAGAGCTGTGAATTTGGAATTAGAGGATCCAGCTCTTCTATTTTACCATCAAGCAGGATAACCTCCCCTCTGTGGATCCCAGTTTCCTCCCCTATAAAACCAACAGCTGGTATTAAATGATCTCTAAGGCCATTTAGAGACTGAAAACTGTTCATCTGTATACAAAAATTTCATGTGCAATGTCCTATAAACTGAGTTAGATCTATCCATCACTGGTCAGTCCTACTGTTCACTGGGATTTAACATATTTAGGGTAACACCTGTGTTCCCATTCTAATGGCTAATTTATTTATTAGTAATTGTTCCCATTATGGGGCTTCAATATTTCAAAGATCTAGGATCAGCCAGGTTTCTCAGTGGATAGAACACAGGCCTTGAAATCAGTAGGACCTGAATTCAAAACTAGCCTCAGTCATTTAACCCTTATTGCCTCAACAAATATTTGAAGAAGCACCTCTTCACATCAGCACAGAGTTCTTCCATTTGCCCCATTCCAAAATAATCATCATCTCTCCCTCTTCCTCACCAGTAACCTGCCCTCCATCAATGAGTCCCAAAGCTCTGATAAAGCAGGATTTTTTTTCTTATCTTTCAAAAAAATTAATTAAATGTTTTTTCTAATTTTATGTAAAAACAATTTTTAACTTTAAAAAATTTTTGAGTTCCAAAACCTCTCTCTCTTTCCTTTTTCTCTCCTCACACTGAAAAAACAAGCAATTTTATAAAGATTATACATGCTCAGCCATCCAAAACATTTACATATTAGTGACGTTGTGAAAGAAAACAAAGTCAAAAAAACATGAAAAAAAAAGTAAAAATGGTATGTCTTCAGACTTTCTCTGGAGGTGATAGGACTTTTCATCTTAATTCCTCCAGAATTGTCTTGGATTTTTAAATTCCTGAAAATAGCTAAATCATTCACAGTTGATTGTCATACATTATTGATATTATTGTGTACAGTGTTCTCCTGATTTGGCTCACTTTACTTTTCATCAGCTCATAAAAGTGTTTCCAGGTTTTTCTGCAAGCATTTTGCTCATCATTTCTTATTGCAAAATTGTATTCCATCACAATTGTATATCACAACTTGTTCAGCCATTCCCCAATTGATGGGCATCCCCTCATTTTCAAATACTTTACCACTACAAAAAGAGCTGCTATAAATATTTTTGTATATATAAGCCCTTTTCCTTTTAAAAATATATATTTGGCTTACAAACAAAGTAATGGTGTTGCTAGATCAAGGGATACACACAGTTTTATAGTCCTTTGGGCATAGTTCCAAATTGTTCTCCAGAATTGTTGGATAAGTTCACAACTCCACTAATAATGCATGAATGTCATCCCCAACCTAAGCCAGCTGATCAGTGCCATGGCTTCCTTATTCTCTTTTCCTTACCATCATCCCTCCTCTTCCCAACTCCCCTTTATTTCTGTTTTTCCCCAGAAGAATATACATTAAGGGTAAGGACTATTTTTCTGCTTGTATTTTGTGTTAGAATTATAAATAGTAGACTGCCTAAAATATAGAAAGCATTACATAAATGCTCTACCTATCCCACCTTAGTTTTCTAAGGAAGTTTCTAGGTTTGTAGCTAGACTTCTGTCTTTTAGATGAATTTCCAGATTTGTAACTATGCTTCCTCCTCTTCATTATATTTTGAGATTCTTAGATTCCTAGATTCTGGCTGTATTTCCATATTTAAGCTAGATCTCTAGTTTGTAGATGAATCTTTCATGCTCTAGGTAACTTCCCAGCTTTTTAGTTATATTTTGTAACTTATTAGTTTAATTTGTATCTTTTAACTACATTTCTAGTTTGCTAGTTAAATGTCCAACTGAAAATCAATTCAGAATCCTAGAATTACAATAAAAAAGAGACTAGCCAAAGCTAGAAATCTAGCCATGAACAAAAGTTTGAATTAGAGGAGAGTGATAGGCTCCCAATAAACGATGGATTTCCTCTCATTACATCTCTTTAAATGAAGATTGAGGTGACTACTTGGGCATGGTTATAGAAATTATTCATATATATTTCAGCTTGAACCAAATAAGAAAAAGGTTTCTGGCAAATCTGGGATTCAGTGATTCTGAGATTCCAACTCTCTAATTAGTTTTCCTGTATACCACTAATTTTTCCAATTTCTCCTGCAGCACAAGGAAGAACTTAAGGTAGGGGACTTCTTGTCCCTGCAAATGTTCAAGTAGAGTTTGGATAACTGCCTATCAAAACTAGAGTAGAGGACAGTCCTTCAATAAGTGGAAAGTGGGACTCAATGACTGTCCAAGGTCTCTTACAGCCTATGAAAGTATACTGGAGAGATTGCTGGACTTGGAATTAGAAAGACTAATTGAAAGCCCATCTTCAACATTCACTACCTGTGTGACTCTGGACACACAAGTTCTGTGAATTTGTTTCTTCATCTGTGAAATAGGATAACAATGACATCTATCTCTCAGAATTGTTGTTTGAATCAATAAGATAATGTATATGGCTCATATAGCATAGCAGACAGCTAGGTAAATATAGTGGATAGAATGCCAGACCTGGAGTCAGGAAAATTCATCTTCATGAGTTTAAATCTAACCTCAGACACTCTTGGCTGTGTGACCCTGTACACATCATTGAATCCTGTTTACCTCAGTTTCCTCATCTGTAAAATGAGCTAGAGAAGGAAATTACAAATCACTCCAGTATCTTTGCCAAGAAAACCCCCCAAAATGGGGCCATGAAGACTCAGAAATGATTGAAAACAACTGAACAACAACATTAGTCATGTTGTAAAAGAAAACTCAGACCAAAAACATGAAAAAAGTAAAAAAAAAAATGGTATCCTTTGTTTTGTCTTCAGACTATATATATGTGTGTGTGTATATATATCTATATATGTGTATATATATATCTATATATATATATCTTCACATACACACACATTGTACAAATCTTAAAGTACTATATGGATGTCTACTACTATTATGCAAACTTGATGCTAAGTCAACACCCAAAATACTGGATACACACAAGGGAGATCTATACTGCTATTTAAAAGTTATGACTGTGGTTTTTGTATTGTGTTAAAGAATAAAAATAATGTTCCAAAGCTTATGGTAATAATAGTAGAGGAATTTGATGATAGTTTGTTGATGACATTAAATTAATGTATTTCTGATTATCAAAAAATCATATATATGTACTTTTCCCATGCCTGGCCCTAAATTCTGCCTGGAGAAGAACTGAGATTTTACTTCAGTTTCATTTATATTAAGTCATAAGAAAATCAACTAGTAAAAAGCACTGAGATATTTCATAGATAAAGAGAAAGCCAAAAGATGTGAAGGAGGAACCATCCCCACTCCCAGGGAAATAAATTACAATTATTCCCAAGCTGGCACTCTGAACTTGGACAACTTGCTTAACAAGTTTTTGTCTACTGCATTAAATCTCAATTACTAGTATGTTCAAAACCTTGGCATTATCTCTGATGACTCCCTTCCTTTCATCCTCATGTCTCATGGCCAGTCTGATAGCAAAACACCTTTGTGAGATCTGCTAAACCTATTCCTTCCCTCCTTGCCCCACTGGTACCCCAAGACCTGGACCTACTTACCATTGCCTGGATCAACTTCTTCTCATACATCCTCCTTGGAGGATTCCATCCAATAGATTGGAGTCCTTCTTTAAGCTCTTCTAATACCCTTAGGTATCGATGTTGCATTTGGATTACATTTCAGCATTTCCTCATTTCCTGTAACAGACCAGCTTCCCTTCTGATCATTGATTTGATGATATGGCTTATGCTCAATCCATTGTCCATTTATAATGACTGTCCAAGAAATATACGTGTATATATGTGTGTGCTTGTGTGTGTGTATGCATATGCCAATGCAGTGGGTTGTTCTGTCAACTTCATAAAATAATCTGGACAACAGGCATTCTTCATTACCATGGATTTTCCTATGGAAACTATTAGGCCAAACTTTTTTGTGTGGTTATGGATAACATTTAGGTGCTTATAAAGAATTCTAGACTTTGACGTGGTAGCCATGATGGCATCTACAAAGAGGAATATCGGAAAGACTTTACTATCTATAGGGAATTCCTTTTTTATTTGTATTCTTCATAAGATATACTCTAATGAATTAAATGATACAAATTCTTATTTTATTTTATTTTTAAGCTTTTTATTTGTATAACATATGTATGAGTAGTTCCTCAGCATTGATCTTTACAAAGCTTTCCATTACAAATTTTACCCCCAGTCTCCTCCCCTCCCCTAGATGACAGGAAGTCCACTACATGTTAATAATGTTGAAATACTTGACAAGTTATGCAAGAAAAATCCTATCTACAAGAAAAAAAAAAGAAAATCAGAGAAAGGAAACACAATGCAAGCAAACCTCAATAGAGAGCATGAAAATGTTATGTTGTGGTCCATATTTCATATCCCTCTCTCTGGGTGTATATGGTTTTCTTCAGTGAACAATTGGAACTGGTTTGAGACAATTCTTTGTTGCAGAGAGCCATGTCCATCAGAATTCATCATCATGTAATATTGTTGCTGCTGTGTATAATGATCTCCTGGTTCTGCTCATTTCGCTCAGCATCAGTTCATACAAGTCTCTCCAGGTCTCTCTGAAATCATCCTGCTGGTCGACAAACTCTTATTTTAAAATAAAGTTAGTCTTCATAATAGAACTTAGCATATTATCCTGGGACTGCCCCCCAACAAGAAATTTTTCCCACTTAGTATTGCTAATATGACCTATCTTTCTGACTCATTAGATATTGTCTTTTGTTGCAAGACCTATTTGTGATAACCCTGATTTTTGAAGTATATTGGTTGATTTGGAGTATAATCAATAGGACTCCAATATGAAGTCCTTAGGCTAAATGTTCTTAATAATCATAAATATATAGGCAATGGCAGACAGATTTTACCATTGTTCTGACTGATTCTGACCCTGTGTCAAACATATAAATGATTGTGATTCTTGATAGGATGAGGCTCCTTCTGACTGCAGCAACTGTGCACCAACACACATTTGGGGGTCCACAATTACCAACTCAAACCTTCACCCAATTTCTGATCCTGATTAGGAAACTCCCCCACCTGAGTCTGATATTGAAAAATGACTTGGAGATTTTCCTTATCTCATCTGGGTTTAATGAAGTATGTTCCTTCCTAGGACTGTCATAATTTATCTGTTCTCAAATAAGCTCATTTTTAAGGTACAAAACTTCCCTACTTAGACCCCTTTGTAGCATTTATTCCCACTGAGATCTTTGTCACAGGACACAACTCCTTCCTTCAAATGAGCAACCCTAAAGCATTGTCATGTAGTGTGTGCATTTTTAAATTGTTTTTGCCTGCTTGCTGTGCTGAATATTAATAAGATTAATAAAGCTTAAGCTTGTACTAGCTTCCCAAGTACCATTTTCCTACAAATCTCTGAACCTAGTTGCTTTAACCCAACCATGAGGTCAGATAGGGCCCTCCTTTTTCCTCTATGAATAGACTCTCTGGGAAAACAAAGATGTATGCACTCCTGTTTGTTTGTCCCTGCTTTGTTGAAACCTAAATTATAACTGCTTACAAATATTTCTGCCTTAAAGGACCCAGTAGTTGCTTGGGATTCCATCTCCCCTCTCTATACCTTTTCATTCTATCCATGTCTAAAATGTTCTTTCTTCATTTTAAAATCCATGTCTTCCTTCAAGGCTGAGCTCATGTTCCATCACCTATGGAAAATCTATCCTAGGTTTCAGTCCAACATCTTAGCCAGGAAGTGATAGCAATGGGAGTTCCTGAAGCATAAAATGCCACCCGAAGACAAAAAGAAGAAAATCAACATCAGATTGATCAAGAAAGACAAACACAGTTTGAACAAGTCAGGGGGTAAAGATAAAAAGAACCAATGATCCAATTAAACATTTCCCCCCCCCAAAAAAAGTTCCATAAACTTAAATGCTGTGTAATTAGGATGATTGTGTTTCTCTGTAAATAAATCATGAAATACTTTAAAGTGCCTATTATATACTATAGACCTGAGATTTAAATATCCCCAATGAAGAGATGAACAAATTCACCTTTTTCCCTTTTATGTAGAGATGGGAAATTATAGATATTGAATGATAATAAGATTTGGACTAGTTTTTTTTCTGAAGTTTTTCCCTCTCTTTGCTTTCTTTTAAACTTTATTACAAAGAATGGTTTGTTGGATGGGGGAGAAGGAAAAGATGGATTCAGAAAGAAAGGTAGTATAATTTTTTTCAAGTATCTTTCAAATGTTGAGGTTCTTTTAACAGAAATTATTGGTATAATTATAATAAGGATTTGCTTTTCCTTGGATTTAAAATTACAACTTAAGCATTTTCATTTGAACATTTTCAGATAAATATTTGTTCAACTGAATAGTGATTTTGCTAATTGTTTTTGCCTGATATGTACATTAGTAAGATTGCTTGCAAATGGGATAAAAGTAAATGATTCCTGTGGTACTTTGGAGAAGAAAAATAAGACCTAGAGAATTTATTTTATCTAGTTATTTTTATTCTGGATCCCCTATTAGAATGTGAGCTCCATTAGTTCAGGGACTGTTTTTGTCTTTTTTATGTAACTTTACTGTCCGGTATATAGTAAGCAGCTTGGAAAATTCTCATTGACTGATATTTTGGGGGAGGAGGGAGGCCATCACTATTCATATTCCTATTCATAGGATCCAGCAATTAGTATCAAAGTTCTGGCCTTTGTCCCTTATGTCTGGCACACAAGAACTATATAAATATTAGCTATTATTATCATTATTAATTTTTTTTCTCATTGTGGTTCCCTTTCCTTTCCTATACATGAAAACTTATCAAAAATTTGGGGAAAAGTGTTTTCTCCCTCTTCACTCCCAAAGATAAACATGCCCAGTTCCTTCAAATGATCCTCATATTTCACCCTCGCTAGGACATTCTCCATTTAATCAATGTTCCTCTTAAACTCTGATGTCCAGAACTGAATACTATACTCCAAATGATATCTGACAAGGGGAGTACTCTAGAATAATCAACACCCAATATATGGAAGCTTTCCTCCCCTGCCTTTTTTTGGTTTGTTTTGTGAGGCAATGAAGTTAAGTGGCTTGCCCAGGGTCACATTGCTAATATGTGTCAATTATCTCAGTTGGATTTGAACTCAGTTTCTCCTGATTCCAGAGCTGATGTTCTACGCGCTTAATATAGTTCAGTTCAAGATCATCTTAGAGTTTTTTTGTTTGTTTTTTATGGAGATTGTGTTTGGTTGCCATATCACACTACTGATTCCTTTTGAGTTTGTGGTCCACTAAAATCCCTAGATCCATTTCAGAAGACCTGCTAGTTCTACATTCTTTTCCCGTTTTGTATTTGTGAAGATGACTTTTCTATGCCTAAGTGTAAATTTTTCCATTGTTTCTATTAAATTTCATCTTCCTAGAATGGGTCTAGATTTTTATGAAGAGAAAACATGCCTAAATGCTTCCTGGGGTAGAATATAAACATGATGTAAGAACTTGTATATAGCATATGGAGAGCTCTTGTTCAGTTGTTTTTCAGTCGTGTCCAATTCTTCCTGACTCCATTTGGCAGAAATACTGGAGTTTGACATTTCCTTCTCCAGTTCATTTTACCTATGAAAAATTGGTGCAAAGTGATGTGCCTGAGGTCACACAGCTATTAAGTATTTGAGGCTAAATTAGAACTCAGGTCTTTCTGACTCCATATCTGGAACTCTAGTCACACCTTATGCTTAAATAGTCTGTGTGATGTTTAATCTATTATTTGCTGTTAGGGAGAGGGTTGGGAGATGGGAGAGAGAAAAAATTTGGAACACAAGGTTTTGGAAGGATAAATGTTGAAAACTATCTTTGTATGTATTTTGAAAATAAAAAGCTATTATTAAAAAAATTTAGTCTGTGTGAATGAAATAATAGCTCTGAACACCTGAACTCTTGGACAGTGACTAACCTCAATTCCTTTAGCACTGAACAACCAATTCTTCAAGCTAGTAGCTGAAAACCCTGACATCTGAGACACCCAGGTTCAGCAGCTTCAGAGCCTAAATTCCTAGTTCCAGTGAGGCTTTTCTCTCTGTGGCTCATGTTCACTATATTTAGTTTGGGAACCGATTACTTAGGTTATATCCTGTCTCTTTAAAGAGTTTTTCTCCCCTCCTCTTAGCTAATCCTGAAAAGCAATAATGTCCCCCATCTGTTTAAAGGCAAAATTTCCTCCCAAGTTCATCTTCCAAGCCACTATCATTCAATCATGTCAGTTAGGATTTTATTGCAATTACATTTTCATTTATATCAAAGGAGATAAACTGATTACAATGAAAAAGACAATAAGCAAAAGGGAAGTGGATGAAATAGTGAAAGAATTGCTTTGGATTCTGGTTGAATGAGTGTTGCAACTAGAGTGAAGACAGAAGAAAGGAAAGGAGAAAGAAAAGTATTAGCAATTCAATGTATAGTTCTCTCTTCCACATTCCCAGGATTAGGGTCCTGGTGCACCTATATAATCTAGAAAATCACATAAAATTTTTTGGCCCTCCCTTAGTAACAAAGAAGTCTTGAGTTTTTTAGGAGGTGGTTTACAGTACATTACTGTAAAATTTAGCATGAAATATATACTAAAACATAGTATGTAATAGCATATAATATGGTATATGTGTGCAATATAGTATATTGTATAGTATACTATACTATAATATATGGTATATATATGATATAACTTAGTATATATGGTATGTTTAGTATAAAACATATATTATAATATAGTATATAGTAATATATGCTATAGTACATTGTGTAATATAGTATATAATATAATATAGCATAATACATATGTAAGTTTACATATATTTTATATATACATATAATAAGTTTCTAAACTTTCTCTGTGTCATCTGCTAGTCTTTGCAAGTTGAATATAGCTTCTATAAAATTTACAAAAACTGCCTTTTTATTTTTCATACCACAAAGATATCAAAACTGCAGTGGGGAAAGTCACGATGTGGAAGGGATAAGTCTATGTTTTGTCTTATTAGTTCAATTAATCATCACCTGATAATTTCTGGACTAATATTACCTTAAATCCCATTTTTTCAATGTCTGAATCAACAGCCTGCCAATACAGTTGGGGGACCTGTAGCAGGCCACTGTAGAAAAGGCTAGAACAGGACATGCATCTCTTATCTATTCCTCCATGTGTTAGGATCTCAAAAACAAAACAAAACAAAACAAAAAACCCTCTGTCCCTTTCCAAGAGTTCTGTTACAAGTTCAAATATTACTGATTGTCTAAAAGATTGATTAACCAATACCCTCTCATTACCCAGCCAGCTTGGAAGCAAGGGGATAGATACATTGTCTGCAGGAGGGACTGAACATTTCAGTTGGACTTTAAAGGATGGGAAAGAATTTAACAAGCAGAGGGTGACAGGATGGCACTCCCAGCCTAGGGAATAGTATGAGTAAAGTTATAAAAATCAAGTTTTATGGACAAAAAGAGGTCCATATTGGAAACGTACATGGATAGAGGAGAGAAATATCAGACAAGGCTGCAACTTTTATTTAAACACTAGTCTGAATCAATTTTAGATAAGTGGGCAGAGCAGTAAGGTAAGCACAGCTGGACAGGCCAAGTAAAAAAAGTATATTCTGACAAATAAAGAGCTAGCCCTCCAAGGTCAGTGTGAAAGGGAGGAATGTAAACAGGAGCAGAGCAAGGGGAAATGAGATGAATTAACTCTGACTAGTCTTGGGAGGGCCTAGCTCTTGTGATCAATTAATATACCGTGGCTGTCATGTCCCTTCTCAAAACCTTAAAAATCAAATATCCTGGTGGCCCACATCTTAGAAATTCCAGAACTTACCAAAAAAAAAAAAAAACCGCAAAAAAACAAACAAACAGCAAAAAACCTTGTACATGAAAAGCACTTAATAAATGTTTGTTGTTGTAACCATTGAATAAAAGATAAGCTTGGTGCTTTTTTTAGTCATATAACTAGTTATGAATTGATATTCATTCCCATAGAGGGGCTGATTCATCCTTCATATTGCTGATAAAATAGTCCTCTTCTTATACAGATCTCGCCAGGGCACTGCTAAGCACAAAATTATTCAATGACTCCTTACTGCCTACCAAAGACAATTGCTATTCCTGGCACTCAGTGCCCTTCACAATATGATTCCACCCTACATCTCTCATCTTTGTGCCTTATCCCACATTATTCCTTTCTGTGCACTCTATTATAGTGGTTCTTAAAGAGAAGGTCACAGAATCCCCTTCCCCCAGAATCCCTAACATCTTCTCAAAGGGTCTCCAAGTTCAAAGCAATTTTCACAAAGATCTTAACACATTATTTACATATTGTGTGAGGCTAGATTTTTTCATATATTCAAACAGAATAGCAGATTAAATACAGAAGTAAATATGAAAATTCAGAAGTCTTCTATTTAGCCAGACAGTAAAGAGATTTACCAAAAAAAAAAAAAAGTAAAACAATATCTCCCTCTTCGCTTGTTCTTTGGTATTGGAAAATATAAGGTTTTTTCATAAAAATATTTTATGTTAACATATGATACATCTATCATTGTTACTTTAATGTGAATTATTAAATATTTTAATACATTAGTTTTAATTCATGGTACAGTTAATATTGATAGATATACTCCCCAAAACAAAAATTCTTTAGAAAATAATAACTTTTTAAAAATATAAAGGAATTCAGAGAAAAAAAATTTGAGAAATATTAGGTTATATCTTGTTCACTAAATTAATTCCCTGCCTCTATGTATTGTCTAGGTCTAAAATGACTTCTCCTCTTCCTCTTACCCTGTTGAATTATTTTCCTTCCTTTAAAACACAATTGATCTTTTCTGTAATGACTCTACCCTCCCTCTCTCATAGTACTTTTGTATCTTTCTCATCAAGTCAAATCAAGTCAACAAGCATCACTTACTATGTGCCATGCACTGTGCTAAGCAATGGAAATACAAATGTATTCAGAAAGAAAGATAGTCCCTGATCACAAGGAATTATATTCTGTAGAAGACAGCACATAAAAGAAAGCTGAAAGGAGAGGAGGGAAGAGATAATGGTGCCCTCAAGTATGCTAGAGAAAGTCCAGATGTTTGGGTGAATCCTGGGGAGGAATGAAGACATGGCTGACCTGGATGTACTCTCAGGAGATTCTGGAAGGACGCAGACAATCAGAGGAAGAAGATTCAGGAATGGAGGATACTTCCAATATGAGAAATCCAGGGATAGAGTGAGCTTTCAGGGTGATGAAATGTCTGTGGGATCATAGAGAAAATCCAAATTCTATAGCCGCAGAGAAATGTAATATTATTTACTAATGTTAGTTAATATTAGCTAATATTAACTAACTTAACAGTATGTAATATTAAAGTTATGCAAAAGAGCTATCCTCATCTAGAATATAAACTCTCTGATTGGAAGGACCATGTTTTATCTAAGCTTTGCATTTTGCTCAATGACTTGAAGAAGGTATGTAATAGTCTTAATATACAGTAGGTATTTAATGGATGTATGTTGAATTAATGAATTAAATAATACCATCTCCATTAATTCAGGTCATAAAATTCCATATGAAGATTTAGGGAAGGGAACAAAAGTAAATAATGGAATACATTATATTTTAAATATCTCAACTTGATAGTAGTGACTCGCAGTTTAAGAGCAGGTATAATTTCCTCCATGAAATTCGATCTTATCATCTGGGCATTTACACTTCCATCCTTGTTATAATGTATTAAAGTAAAAAGTTTCAAAAATTTGTGGCCAAGTCCATATTGTGGGCATATTATTCCATGAGTGTGTAAGGAATATAATTTCATGTTCTAGCTGGAATTTTTAACCTTTTTTTATCATCTAAGTAAATTTTATGAACATCTTTCTGAAATAATGTTTTTAAACACATAATATAAAAATATAATGGAAACCTAATATATTGAAGTACAATTATCAAATTTTTTTAAAAAACCAAATTCACAGACTTCAGGTTAAGAATCCATGTAAAAGGGGCATAGGAAAAAAGCAAAGACTTCATTCAGTTATTAAATTTTGGGGGAAATGACCCAATATGGACATCCTTTGTTCTTTCTGGCCAAACTATAGGAATTACCACTAGGGTTATTAACTAGTAAGTATTGTGGCATTTAAGGGTCAGCAATAGAATGCAGTATTTAAACCTGCTTACTGTTAGAGTTTGTGAACTGGTTCAGCCATTCTGGAGAACAATTTGAAACTATTCTCAAAGTCCTATAAAATTTTGCATACCCAGAAATAACATTACTAGGTATGAATCCCAAAGAAATCAAAGGAAAAGAGAAAGAACTTGTATATACCAAAAAATATGGCAGCTCTTTTTGTAGTAGCAAATAATTGGAAATTGAAGGGAGGTCCATCAATTGAGAAATGGCTGAACAAGTTGTGGCATATGATTGTGATGGGCTATAAGAAAGTTTGAGTGGGAAATATAAGAAATCATGAGCAAGATGGTTTCAGAAAACCTGAGAAGACTTATATGAACTGATGCACTATGAAGTAAGCAGATACAGGAGAGCAATGTACACAATGACAACAGAATTGTAACAATGAACAACTATGAAAGACTTAGCTATTCTGATCAATATAATATATTCAAGCCAATTTCTTTTTTTTCTTTACCAATTGGGGTTAAGTGACTTGCTCAGGGTCATATAGCTAGGAAATGTTAAGTGTCTGAGGTCAAATTTGAATTCAGTTCCTCCTGACTTCAGGACTGGTACTCTATCCACTGCACTACCTAGCTGCCCCAATCCAAGACAATTTCAAAGGACTCATGATGAAAAATGCTATGCACCTCCAGAGGAAGAACTGATGAACTATGAGTATGTATTAAAGTATAATATTTTTACCTTCTTTATTTTTTTTACTTCTTTCCAAGAAGGCTAATATGGAATTATGTTTTGCATAATTTCATATGCAATATATATATGTATAGTTGTATATATATGTATATATGTATAACTGAAATATTCTTTGCCTTCTCAATGGATGGGGGAGGAACTGGAGAGAGGAAAGAAGAGAATTTGAAACTCAAAACTATTTTTAAATGAATATTAAAAATGAACAAATGGAAATTTGCTTTTAAAAAGTCCAAATGGGGTATTGAGATAGAAGATTTTGGTCAAGATTCAGGAATTCAATATTAATATGCACAGGAGAGGGTCAATAGTGGCAAAGAATTTTCTCATGTTGCTGCACTGTGGATATATGTGTTACCAACCCTACTTTGCAGCCTTTTCTGCATCCCTCATTGTTGTTGCTGGCCTCATTGCTCTCCATGGCAACAGTCATCTCTAAGAGGAAGTAGACCAGGCATGGGCTAGGGAAAAAAAACAAAAACTGAAAAGCAGAATTAAAACAGACAATCATCCTCCAGAAGCCTAGAGATTATTTTTGTCTGTTTAATATTTACTTCTTTAATTTAGAAATGTAAGACAGATACATGTGTCTTTGCTGTCTAAACATCTGAAAGTGCAGATTGAGAGTGACATGGATAGAATGGATCTGGGGTTTGACCTACCTTTGAATTGAGTATGGAAAGAACCATGCTTAACTGAGGTGGGGGATGGTGGTGAGGGGCAGGCAGGATCTAAGATCTTCAAAGCTGAATGATTTCTTCTCCAGTCTCTAAAAGGACTCTTAAGTTAGAATTATGTCAACTTGCCCCACCCCCACTTCAAATATCTCTTAGTCTAAGGGAAGGAGTCTGCTTAAAAGGAAAGCCACTCTTAAGAAAAGAGAAAAATCTTTTGCTTATGCTAACTAGTTTAACAACCAACATCAGTTACACAAAATTATGTCATGGACCTTTGTAAATCTCCTTTTCCAAAAAAGCAGCAAGCAGAAATCAGAAAAGTTCTACAGTTTAATATATTCAGAACAATCAAGAAGTAAAAAAAAAATTTCAGAAGGGAGCTATAAAATTTTTCAGCTAAAATCAGGGGAGAAAGAATATCTTACTGAGGAGTCTGCTCTCAGCATCTCTAGATCTATTGGCTCTGCAAGCCAGAGACATGATGAGGGGTGATTTGGAGGGGAGTGCCAGCTCTCTTGTATGTCTGCAACTCTGGAGATCCATTAGTCATTTAAAAGTTTGTTCCTGGTCTTCCTTGACTCATGTCTCAAAGTCTCTCTTGTCCAACAACACACTATTGGTAGAGCTATGAATTTGTCCAAAAAAACCTCTCTTACACAAGTATGTAGTTATTATTCTCTCCATTCTCTTAGCCAATCAGGAATCACATTTCCCAGCATATACAACACAGGGATGGATGTCCCTTAAGAGAAAATACCCACTTCAATTGGGTGGGAGTGGGTGTTATGAAATGACCTAGAATTGTCATTATTGTTTATGCTGCAGATATTTCTCATTATGTCTTCTTTTGTAATAAAGACAGTTAAGCAAAAATGTTCAACATTTTTGACCATGTCTAATTGAATTTGAAACATTACATGTCCATCTCTATTCTTCAAGGGAAGAAGTATATTTCATTGTATGTTCTCTGAGATAGCAATTAGTCATTGTAATTATTAAGTTTGAGAGTCACAATTATTTTAATTTACATTGCTACAGTCATAGTACATATTGTTCTACTAGTTATGTTTACTGAAGTTTTCATTAGCTCCTCCCCATCCTCTCTTATTCTCTAAATTTCTTTTATTTGTTATTTTTAGGGAGAAATGATATTCCACTATATATACATACCAACATTTGTTCAGTCTTTCCTCAATAAATAACAACTTTGTTTCTTTTTTTTCTACCAAAAGAACTGCTACAATTTTTCTCTGTTACTCCTATGTCCAAGAGTGACATCATTACTAATGGTCAGTAACTTTTCTCACATAAATACAAATTGTGTTCTAAATGGTTGGACAAATTCATAGCTCTACCAATAGTGTGTTATTGAGCTTGTCTTCTCATAGTCCCTTAAATATTGACTATTGCATTTTTGACGAGTAACAAGTGAAACTTCAGAGTATTTTACTTTGTATTTTTCTTATTACTGTTGATTGGAGCATTTCTTCACTTGGTTGTTTTTTGTTTTTCTTCTGCTGTTTATTCATATCCTTTAACCAGATATCTATTGGAGAATATTTTTTTTATATTTTTAATATTAAATTTTTGTATTTGTACATTTTTGTAACAATTTCCTATGTGTCTTTGTATTCAGACCTTTATCACAGCTATTTGGTACAAAAAAATTCCCCACATAATAATTTTTCTTATTCTAGCTGCATTGATTTTTTTCATGCAAAAACTTTTTTAAGTTTCAGGTAATCAAATGTACCTACTTTGTTTATGATTGCTTCAATTCCTTTTTTTGTTATGAATCATCCCACTAGTCATAATTGTAAGATATACCTCTTCTTATTATTCTCTAAATTATTATGTGACTAACATATTCTCTTATATATATTTGAATGAAATGTTCATTTGGAGTTTATTGTTAGCGATAACGTATAGATGCTCACCTAAAACTAATTTTTGCTAAATTGCTTTCCACTTTCGACAACAGTTCTTTCTAAATAGAGCCTTTCTCCTAGTAGATTGTGATCTGGGATTTATCAAATGCTAGACCACTACACCTAGAAATTATTTTAAACTGCCTTGTTGGAAGTCCAGGATAAATGTATGTTCATGATAAAATATAACAGGTATTAAAGAAAAAGAAAAAAGAAGAAAAATTTTAATATATCTAACTAAATAAAACAGGCAAGATTTCTAGCATTTAAAGATAAGAGTGACCTTAGAGATAATTTAATCTAACCTCTTATTTTATTTTTAAAATTATATTGATATCTTTTGGTTTTGCAAGGATTATATTTTCCAATATAGCCTTCTTCCTCCCTCTTTCTAGATAGCTATCTTTTATAAAACAGAATGTTTAAAAAAGAGAAAACAAAAATAGTTCAGCAAAATTAAACAAGTCCAACAATATATGTGTCATTTTATACTGATAGTTTCCCATTTCTCTTCTTTGGGACCATACTTGGTCTTTATCATTTCATATCATTCAGCTTTGATTGTTTTGATTATGTTATTATTATTATTATTATTATTGCTTTTTGCTGAGGCAATTGAGGTTAAGTGACTTGCCCAGGGTCACACAGCTAGGTAATGTTAAATGTCTGAGAACAGATTTGAACTCAGGTCCTGCATGATTTCAGAGCTGGTGCTCGGTCCACTGTGCCATCTAGCTGCCCCTGATTTTGTTATTATTTCCACTTACTTTTTTGTGGTCATTATGTATATTGTTTTCCTGATTATGTTTCCTTTATTTTGCATCTGTTCATTTATATCTTCCCATATCTCTCTGTACTTTTCAGTAACCCAGACTAGATGGGCATGCCCAGATTACCTAATATGGAGACCTTTGCATCCCCTACCACATAGGTGGGGGTAGCTCCCTTTGTTTGTCATCTGTATCTTTTAAGACGAAGCCTTCACTCACTTGTCTGCTGCATCATTCACTCACAATATGTATACCTGAACCTGTATCTGTGAAAAGAGAAGAATTTCCTTTCTCAGTTCCTTCTTTTACCCTAGCTCTGAAAAATTATCCTGGAGGGTGGTGTTTGTTTATTTTCTATTTTGTTTGTCCTCCTCAGTTACAAGGGCTGAGGTTGACCCCCATAAGACCCAGGATTTTAAAAGATGACAAGCTTGGAGCCAAGATTGAGGGTGGGGTCATATAAGGACCATCCCTATAACTGAGGGAACACTATTGACTAAACAGCCCCCAAATCTCCTTTAAGGGTACCAAAGGACCCTGGGGAAGTGATGAAATGTTAAGATACCTGAACTTCAGGTTGTATATTATTGGGCTTCTCTTCCCATAGTCCCTTTAATATTAACTATTACATCTTTGATGAATAATAAGTGGAACTTCAGAGTTGCTTTACTTTGTATTTTTCTTATCACTGTTGATTGGAGCATTTCTTCACTTGGTTGTGTTTATTTTTCTTCTGCTTATTCATATCCTTTAACTAGTTACCTATTAGAGAATAACCTTTAATATTTTGTAATAATTTCCTATGTGCCTTGATTTTCAGACCTTTATCACAGCTATTTGATACAAAAAACGTATACCACTATGTGGTGCACTTTATACTCATCATTTCTTTTCTGGAACCAGCGGAGTGGTACACTAGACACACTCCTTTTACACTAAGGGCCCTTTCTGCCTTGAAGCTACACAGGCAATGCAGACCAGATTCAATCTTGGTGGGACTTAGTCTCTGATGAGAAGGGGACTGAGTCTCATTACTCTCTCTCTGGCTCATTAAATTTCCACCCACATTACCCCAGGGGAAAATTAACTAAAGTTTAGATTTGGGCTCATATCTAGGACTCCCCAGAGAAGGAAATAAAAAGGTTATTCAATGTAAAATATGAATTAGATATGGGATAGGTTATTTTTTGGAAGAAATGCTAAAAGGCATGCAGGAGAATAGTTCACAGGGATCAAATGATTTTAAAACATAATTTAGTAACAACTTATAATTAGTGTAATTATCTTTCAGGAAGCTGATAACTTGAACTTCCTCAAAATATAAAGCAATCTTTAGAGTAACTGAGTAGGCAATCCACATTTCACTTTAGGTATACACTGTCCAAATAATAACTTTCAATTTTCAATATATTCTGGTTAAGTAGCCCAAATTTGGACTAATCCTCTTGTTGGTGGTTCAGTATTCTTTGAACTCATTGGAATCTCCTCTGACTGCCACCACTCAGCTCCAATCAGAAGAACCCAGGACCTTCAGACCAATCAAACCTACCAGATTGTGTCCAAATATGGCCACATCCATCTAAAGATAGATTTTCATAAGATCGACAAAGAACAAATATAAAATGCAATTATAACACAGGCTCAAAATCGCTTAGTCAAGACATCTGCTTTATCTTCTTTCCATTTTCTTATAACTGCATGGTAGCTGGGATAGGGAATAGGACAAGGCATTCTTCCTTCATGGGAAACAGATCAAAATGTCATTTCTAACAGCAGAAGTCTGACCATATTACCCCACCATTCAATTAATTCTAATGGTCTCCAATTATTTCCAAGATAAAATATAAAACTTTCTAAGGCTTTGTAACCCTTCACAAGCTGCCCATCACCACCTTCTAATCTTCTTATACCTTACTCACTCCCATGTCCTTTGTGACATTGAACTATTTGCTTTTCCTTGAACAAGACAAAGATATCTCCCCACTCCCCAGTTTATTTACACTGTTCCCCATGCCTGGAACTCTCTCTTCTTCATCTCTGCTACCTAGTTTCATTGGCCTTCTTTAAGTCCCAGCTAAACTCATACCTTTTCCAAGAAGATTTTCCCAATCCCTCTTTATTCTTGTGCTTTCCCTCTATTGATTATCTCCAATTTATCCTTCATATACTAGTTTGTATGTAGTGCTTTACATGTTGTCTATCAAATAAACTGTGAGCTTCTTGAGAAAAGAAACTGTCTTTTGCCTTTCTTTGTACCCCCAATGCTTGACATGAGTCTTAGCACATAGTAGGCACTTGATAAATACTTGACTATTGACTAGAGTAATTTCTTTTTATTTTCTTTTAAATTGTGAAATTGAAATTTTAAATTTTAAAGTTTTGAGTTCCAAATTCTATTTCTCTCTCCACTCCCCCTCCCTGAGATGGTAAGAAATCAGATTTAGGTTGTACATCTGCAATTCTGTAAAACATTTCCATATTAGTCATTTTGTTTAAGACTCAAATAAAAGAGAAAAGAAAGGGAAAAATAGCATACTTCAGTCTGAATTCAAACAATATTAGTTCTTTCTCTGGAGGTGAATGGTCATGTATTTTTAAAAATTCAACACCTTTTCTGGTGAGTAATACATATCCAAGGTCCAAGATAATGCTAAATCTTACAATGTGGTCAACCAGAAGCAGTCAGGGAATCTCTGCACATGTCCCATGCAATCTTCATTAGCTTCTCATTGTCATTATTGAATTGTTTTTTAGCTGTAGCCAACTTTTTGCGACCCTATTTGAGATTTTCTTGGCAAAGATACTGGAGTGGTTTGTCATTTCCTTCTCCAGCTCATTTTACAAACAAAGAAAGTGAGGTAAACAGAGTGTTAAATGACTTGCCCAGGATCGCATAGCTAGTAAATATCTAAGGCTAAATTCAAACTCAGAAAGATTTCTGGTTTTAAACCCTCAAAGATGAATCTTCCCAACTCCAGATCTGGTGCTCTATCTACTGCACCAACAGTACAGTGATTTTCCATTCTATTTTGGTTAGCCATCCCCCAGCTGAGGGACATATACCTTATTTCCAGCTTTTTTCATTGCAAAAAAAATATTGCTATAAATAGTTTTGTCTCTGTAGGTAATACCCTTATTTTAAAGATAAGGAAAATGAAGCCTAGAATGGGTTCTCCTGAGATCACACTGGTAGCAAAGTAGCAGAATTAGTTTTCAAAGCAAGGACCTCTGACTCCAATTAGTAAGATCTAAAGTCAAAACTATAACACACTAACTCTAAAAGGATTCAGTCAGAAAAAAGAAACTGAACAACTGACCAGAAAAAATAGAGTATATCAGATGCAAACTAGTACTTAAGTAGGCCAAAAAAAATCATTGAAGGATTCCAAAGCTAGTGATGAGTCTTCAAATACCTCAAATGAAGGAAGCAATCATAAGATCACTGGGTCCATCTGATGCTATCTGGGACAAAAAAGAGATGGCCCAGACAGCTAAGAAAAGGTAGTAAGGATGTTTCAGTGAAGGCAGAATCTTTATGGCAAGGGAGAAATGAGTGGAAGAGAGCTGCAGGGATGAGGAATAGAATAAATATCTTCTTTTTCTTTCCCTCATTTGTAAAATAGTACAATATTTTAGATTCTGCTTCAAAGAGAGACAAGATTTTTTGCAGGTCTTATGCTTCCTTCTAACTGCAAACATGGAACCATGGCTGCTCATACAGAGAAAATCTTATAAAACTGGGCAGGGAACCAATCTTAGAATATTTACTTGTACTTTTTTTGTTCTCTATTTAGCAACCATTAATACTCAGAGTCAAAGAAAAAAACAAAAACAAAACATGAGCATTACATAAAACCATAACTCTGAGAATCTGTGAGTTAATCTCCATGAGAATTTTCTCCCTGCATATAACTTAATAGATTATCTTAGAAATTTACGAAGGCAGCTAAAGTGGATAGAATTCCGGGTCAGGAATCTAGAAAACCTGAATTCAAATCTAACCTCAGATGTGTATTAGCTGTGTGAGTCTGGGCAAGTCATTTAACCCTGTTTACCTCAATTTCCTCATCTATAAAATGAGCTGGAGCAGGAAATGGCAAAACATTTCAGTATCTTTACCAAGAAAACCCCATATGGTATCACAAAGAGTAGACATGACTCAACTGAAGAGGAGTCACATGTGAACAATTGAAGTGATTGAAAGAGATTTGAAAGAAGCATCAGAGAGGTGATTTGGCCATAGTTAGGAAAGAATAAAAAGTTTAGATCAAGTTCTTTCTCACTCTAGGTCCAGGGCTATATCCTCTATGTCACAAGGAGTTAAATTGTTTTTCATCTCTTTTTATCCCCAACACTTAGCACAGTGTTTGACAAATAATTGGTGATTAATAAGTGTTTTTGATTGTTTGAAACACTAGACAAAGAAAAGGAACTAAGACAGAAAAGAAGGGACTAAAGCAATAAGATAGAAATAAGTCACTGGAACTACTATACAAAGCAAATGTTTATTCATAAGAAACAAATTGGAGGCCAGTTACTGCAACTATGTTACTGGGTCAAAGAAGAATGAATAAAAAAGCTGATTGGATGTAGAGTCAGTCAATGAACCACTGTCCTGGTGTCCCTGAATTCCTTTTTGTTGGAGACAGTTCTTTCTAGACTCTGGGATGTGACTGAATGTTGCTGTTGTTTTTATTTGTCTTTTGTTCTCAGAGATGACCATGACATCATGTCAAACTTGCAAGTAAATTGTATTCGAGGAAGGGACGCTGTGCAAGATCACCAGCTTCACTTTCTCTTCAGGAACTATCTGGGTCCAGTGGCAGGATGTAGATCAGGATGACTAGAAATGGCTCTGGATGCAGTGGGAGACTTTGTGTTATGTAACTCCAGTTTCAGAGGTTCCATGAATCCATGAGAGTTATCACTGAAGGAAGAGACTCCATGTCCAGTACTCCTTACCTGAATAGCATTTAGATTTTACTTCAAGCTTTGCAGAGCACTTTATATACATTATCTCACTTGATTCTCAAACAACCCATTAGGATAATATTATTACCCTCATTTTACAAATAAAATAACTAATGACTTACTCAGGGTCACATGACCAGTATTAAGGGTAATATTTGAATCGAAGGTTTCCTGACTCACATCCACTTCTCTAACTGCTTTATCACCATTTCAAGCATAGATTGTAAAATAAGACCCAGCAATTGGGGAACTGATTTTCCAAGGGTTCAGCAAGATTGGAGGCAAGAACAAGCAGAATCGGTAAGTTAGGGACTTCTAACTTCCTAGGTCTAAAAATAGGAGTTTGGAATAAAACTGAGCCTACAGGTGAAAATAGAGTCTAATTTTCAAGGTAAAACAAATTAATCAGGTCATTACATTTCCCTCTGGTTCATTTTGATTTCATTGGGATTAAGAACTTTGGAGGAAAAACTCTTTACCACACCTGCTCTTTATCTTTCCTTTTAAAATTAGACTCCATCTACTTTGTATATATCTTGTAGATACCCCTCTAAAATTAGATTCCATCTACTTTGTGTATCTGTTGTAGGACCAAGTCAAAAGTACATGTGGAATCCTGTATTAGAATGTAAACATCTTGAGAACAGAATCTATTTTTTTAACCTTTCCTTATATTCCCAGAATTCAACAGTGTGACTAGCACACAAGTATTTAATAAGTGCATAATATTTACATCTTGCTGACAATGAATGCTGATTTGATTAATAAATATTTATAGATTGCTGACTGACTTTGAGAGTTTCTTGAGGTATTGAGAGCTTTAAGTGACTAACCCAGAATCATGAAGTTAGAAATTGAATGAGAGGTATGCTAAAGCCAGCTCTAACCCACACTTGTTAAATTTTCAAAATAAACATTTACATCTTGGAAATTAGCAAAAGCTACAAATCAGGACTTAAGAAAGTAATAGAGAAAATGTTAATAATACAGATTCAACTTTAAATCATATTATATTTCCTCTAACAACTGGTTGTAAAACATTTACAAGCATGCTCTTGACTTAAATCCAGGTCTTCTTGACTGTGATGTTCCTTTTCTGTTCACTACATATTACTTCTGCCCATACCCTGTTAATTAACTAGTCCTTGTAACTGAAATAGGCTTTTTATTACTTGTGTTATTTTGACTCTTTGTTATATCTGAGGTTTCATCTATGGGAATGCTTTTCTTTGATTGTTGGAGATTGTAACCCCTCTATGGCCCAGTTTTGTCCATTTCATGAATTACCTTAATTAAAAACAAAAACAAAACAACTCTTCTCCGATAACCAAACTTCTGATGAACATCTTCAGATTTAGTAAAGTTAATCCTTGATAAATATATATGTAATTTGTTAGTTTGCTCATTCTCAGTCTTGCCAATTTGATAGATTCTACCAGAGTTTATACTCCACTGACACAGCTTTTGACAATACAAGGCCACCTCTGCATTATTAGATCAAAAGTCAAGTTCATTTGATTTGTCACATATGACAAAACTTTATTTTTATATTTCTTTTTAAGCTTCTCTTAAATTTCTAATAATTAATTTGTGATCTTTGATATTTTTCTGTGAATCATTCTGTAAACATTGAGTTAAAAACAAATTTTTCACATCTCTGCTCGACATGGTGGTATCAATTTGCCTTGCTTTAGCTGCTATCTCAGCTTCTGAAAATTGCATATAAATCAAACTTTCATAAATAGGAAGTTTACTTGTCATAATAGATAGAGTTCTGACCTTGGAGTCAACATAGTTTTGAATTTAAATCCAGTCTCCTATATTTACTAGCTGTATGGCTCCGAGTGAATCACATATTCTCTCTACTTCAATGTCTTCATCTGTAAAATGCAGATGCAATGGGGGTTTGGTGTATGCTTACACCACCTAAGATGGTCTCATTCATATGAAGAACTAAGGAAACTGCTTTTGGGAGACTGGAGGTTAGCCCATCATGACATCACATGAGTTGCAAGAAACTTTAGAAGTTAAATAGTCTAATTTCCTGACCAGAATAGGAATGTTATGTATTTGTTGTTGTTTTTCAGTCATGTCCAATTCTCCATGACCCTCTTTGAGGTTTTCTTGGCAGATATACTGGAGTAGTGTGCCATGTCCTTTCTAGCTCATTTTACAGATGAGGAAATTGAGAAAATCCTCAGGGTAACACAATTAATAAGTGTCTGAGGCCATATTTGAATTTATAAAGATGAGTCTTCCCTACTCCAGGTTGGCATTCTATCCACTGTACCATCTAGCTGCCCCAACTGAAGGATTAGAGCATGCATGTACATTCCACATTGGACTACCCTACACCCTATGAGATTGAGAGAAGCCTTTTTTCCATTAGCATTCTTTTTCTGTGCAAATGGGCACAATACACACACACACACACACACAACTTGGTAAATCTTAGAGTGCTATATAAATTTTGTCTATCAGTCAGAGTGCCTACTTCTACAGCAATTAATATAATCACAGTCTAAACAGTCGAATTGAATCCATCAATCAAAGGTATAAACTAGATACTAAACAAGATCTTAATTATTTTGGGAGGAGTGGAATGCTTAGGTCTTTAGATGAAAGTAGTGATACGCAGGAAATGTCTTGTGATTGTGTTTCTATAACAACTCTCCTTGCTTTGCTTTCTTATTTAATATTCTATCTAAAAGCTAAATCTGATTGATAACTGGAAGTATACCAAAGGGGGGGAGTACTCAACATTATTAGTGATAATACTAGAAACCCTAATCCCTCAGTATTACACCCCGACATTTGAGTAAAAGTAATAACTGCCTTCTAGAGACCTGAACCAGCAATGCAAATGGGAATTGGCTAAGTAGTCCCAGAAAGGGTAATATCACTGAGCTATAATCATTATTTGGAATATAGTCTACAGAGTTCTATAGAGTTAAATAATCCTATTTAATTCATTTAAATAAAAATGTATTAAGCTCCAATTATGTGTAAAGCATCATGCTAGGCGTCGGGAATACAACCCCCCCCCAATAATTCCTTGCTCTCAAGTAGCTTCTATTCTAGTAAGGGATTGCAACATTAAACTGAAAAATAAACCCAAGATTACTAGCAGAAAGAGCACTAGCAACTAATTTACCATCAATATAATGAATGGGAAATAACAATCTCTACTAAAATGTATTGTTATGATAGAAATAATTTTAACTTCAATATCTAGAGTTTAAACTTGGGGACATTCCACAAATGTTTCTTTTCCGCTCAAGTGGCTGAGATTTCTATTGGGAGCATCAAAACATGGCTATGTCTAAATATAGTACTGATGAAGGGTGAGGTTGTGGTTTGATCCTTAATTCTGTGTCTCTTTTGTTTTGCTTCCCCTCTGTTCCAGCTAGCCCCTTGTCCAGGGGCTTGGTCCAGGTACTCAGTGTAGTTAGGATTTTCCTAACTTCCTTCTAAGATATTTAGGTCAAGATCTCCTTTGCTGGGTGGTATTCCCTTCAGGAATTCCTTTATAGCTCTGACTCTGACTTCCCATAGCTTTTATAAAGTAAAGATTGTTATTACAAAATAAACTCAAGTTGGAGTTGTTTTGGTTTGAGATTGCAGGAAAGCAGGGTATAATCATATTTCTTAATAAGAAATAAAGAAGCATCACAACATAGTATTTTCACCTTTTTTGTTGTTGTTTGCTTGCACTTTTTTCTCATTTTTTTCTTTTTGATCCGAGTATGATAAATATGGAAATATATTTGGAAGAAGTGCATATGTTTAACCTATACTGATTACTTGTCTGGGGGAGGAGGGTGGACAGAAGGGAAGGAGAAAAATCTGGAACACAAGGTTTTGCAAAGATGAATACTGAAAACTATCTTTCCATGTATTTTGAAAATAAAAAAACTATTATAAAAAAGTAAATAAGAAGAAGGTTGGTGAATTAGAAAGAGGAATGACTTTAGTATCAGATAACTTTACTTAAAATTTTGGCCTTGAAAGTTATTAGCTATGTGACTATAAGCAAATTATTTCACAGTTCTGAGGCTGAATCTTCACCTGTAAAATGGATATAATTACCAAATGGCAGTGGTCACCATGAAAGGCTAAATTGTCAATTATCCCCCTAAGACTGGGACCCTACTTGACCCACACCTAACATCACATACCAAGATAAGATCTAAATGGGTTCATGATTTAGACATAAAGAGTGATATTATAAGCAAATTAGAGGAACATAGGATAGTTTACCTCTCAGATCTGTGGAGAAAGAAGGAATTTGTGTCCAAAGAAGAAGTGGAACTCTTAATTGAACACCAGATAGATAATTTTGATTATATTAAGTTAAAAAGGTTTTGTGCAAACAAAACTAATGCAGACAAGATTAGGAGGGAAGCAATAAATTGGAATATCATTTTTCATTTAAGGGTTCTGATAAAGGCCTCATTTCTAAAATATATAGAGAATTGACTCAAATTTATAAGAATTCAAGGCACTCTCCAATTGATGAATTGTCAAAGGATATGAACAGATAATTTTCATATGGAGAAATTAAAGCTATTTCTAGTCATATGAAAAGGTGCTCCAAATCACTATCGATCAGAGAAATGCAAATTAAGACTCTAAGGTACTATACCTCTTAGATTAGCTAAGATGATGGGAAAAGATAATGATGAATGTTGGTGGGAATGTGGGAAAACTGGGAACTAATATATTGTTGATGGGGTTGTGAAGTGATTCAACCATTCTGGAGAGCAATTTGGAACTATGCTCAAAAAGTTATCAAACTGTGCATACCCTTTGACTCAGCAGTGTTTCTATTGGGCCTATATCCCAAAGAGATCTTAAAAAAAGGAAAGGGACTCATGTGCAAAAATGTTTGTGGCAGCTCTTTTTGTAGTGGCTAGAAACTGAAAACTTAGTGGATGCCCATCAAGTGGAGAGTGGCTGAATGTTATGAATGTTATGGAATATTACTGTTCTATAAGAAATGACCAGCAGGACGATTTCAGAGAGGCCTGGAGAGACTTGCATGAACTGATGCTGAGCGAAATGATCAAAACCAGGAGATCATTATTCACGGCAACAACAAGACTATATGATGATCAATTCTGATGGACATGGCTCTCTTCAACAAGGAGATGTTTCAGACCAGTTCCAATTGTTCAGTGATGGAGAAAGCCATATACACCCAGGGCGAGGCCTGTGGGATCTGAGTGTGGACCACAACATAGCATTTTTACGCTCTCTGTTGATGTTTGCTTGAATTTTGTTTTTCTTCTCAGGTTTTTTTTTCTTGTAGATCTAATTTTTCTTGTACGGCAAGATAACTATAAATATGTATACATGTTTTCAATTTGTCATATATTTTAACATAATTAACATGTATTAGACTACCTGCCATCTAGGGGAGTGAGGGAAGGACAGAAAAATTTGGAACAGAAGGCTTTGTAAGGGTCAATGTTGAAAAATTACCCATGCATATGTTTTGCAAATAAAAAGCTTTAATTTAAAAAAAAAGACTGGGACTCTGTCTGCACATGTCTGAGGAATTTATTTCTCTGCCTCTATTCACCTGAACCAAGTTTTCTTAGTATTCCCTCTCTTGGATATAGCTTTCTTTTCATATTCCACATGTACCTTCTAGGGAAAAAAAATCTGTGTACCATCACTTGCTCACTCACCTTCTATAGCAGTCCTGTCTTGCATTTAATAAGAGTTTCTTCCCAACATTTGCATTTTCTCTATCTCTGTCTCTCTTCTTTCTGTCTCTCTTTTTCTCTGTCTCTGCCCCTCTCTGTATGTCTATCTCTGTCTCTGTCTCTGACTCTTTTTCTGTGTCTCTCTCTGCCTCTGTCTCTGTCTCTGTCTCTGTCTCTCTCATCCATCATTTATTAAAGCAAATAAACTCCCATATTTATTAAGTATGTATGAAAAAATGCAAATTTAATTTGCATATCAGTCATTTAGATGTCCTTCTGAACATGTCCCTTCTATCAAATATCCCTAGAAGTATTTAAATAAGAAAAATTGGCCCAGATTTGAGAGCTGTCTAGTTTTAATTCCATTTCAAACACATAAGAAACTCAAACTATCACAAGAAGAAAGCAGTTATAAATACCAACTACTCAGTCTTCAGCCTGGAGGGACTTTCTCCCACCTCATTTCTTACTTTATTGGGATGGGGAAAAGCTGGAAGGAGGTCGATAGAAGGGGTGAGCCTCTTCTTCCAGGAGAATGCTGGAAGCGAAAGGAACCCAGCTATTATCAGAAAAGAAAACCTGATTAACTCTGTTGTTTCATGTCTATTGGATAATAGCAGCCTTCAGCCCTTCCTCTTTCTCCAAAATAGTGTCTCCAGGATTTGGCTCTTCTCACTCTGTTCAGGAGAATAGTGGCTTCTCAGGACTTAGCTTGAATTGCTTTCAAAATATCCAGCACAAGAAGTTCAGCTAGGACCCTGTCATGCATGGTCCCCTAACTAGTCCAGCTTCACCACCATTCTTTACCAGCTTTAAGGTCAAAATTTTGGTTGATTCTAATTGGAGGAATTCCATCACCTTCTTCAAAATCATTGAAAACAGAAGACTCTCAGGGCAGCTAGGTGGCGTGACGGATAGAGCACCAGCCCTGAATTCAGGAGGACCTGTGTTTAAATCTGATCATAGATATTTAACATTTCCTAGCTGTGTGACTCTGGGCAAGTCACTTAACCCCAATTGCCTTAGGAAAAAAAATAGAAGACTTGCAAAACAAAAGATCCTATACCATGTCTACCTCTCAGACCATCAACTTTTTTAGGTTCTACAGTGTTACATTCCTCCCACAGGACAAAAATTTGCATTCCCTTGCAGATTCCCAAAATATATTTAATATGTGAAAATCTACACATGGGCAACTGCCTTCCTGCCTTAACTCAGGTAGATGGGATCACAAGTGAAGAGAGGGAAGGGACTCTTGGTCAGCTGGATGGGGCTCCTCAGGGAGCTAAAGGTGAAGAAGAGGTGAATCCCAGCTCAGAGGTAAATAAATGGGACTGCTGACTACAGAGTCCCCTCTGAGGCAGTGGCCACCTGTAACAGAGAGGAAGCCTTCACAGTGGTTACTGGTGCAGAGCCTTGTGCAGAGCTTCTTGCTCAGAAGGAACCATGTTTCTGAGAATCAAGAAGAGTTTGACTGACCGCCTTCCTTGGAAGGGGCGTTCTTCGGTCCAGAGGACTATTTGACTTAGTAGTATGTGTTATCAGTCCTCACTGATGTGCTCTCTTCTTCAAAAGCAGACTCCACACTCCCTCCTTCTACCACTTTTTGTGAACACATATATGTTTGAAATGTCTTACAAATGTAAGAGTTTGGGCAGTTTCTCCGGGTGTCTCAGAATCCAGGTCCCTAGTCCAGAAGCTCCTCACTCACCTTCTTTCTCTGGGGTTTAAGTAATCTAATGCAAACTTCCTCTGTGCAAGACTTGGGAAAAGTTCAGGAGAACCTTCCCAGAACTGAATTTCAGCCAGTCCATATAGAATACCAACATCTTACTGTATTCTACCACTACTACCTGGACCTTTCATAGGGTCAACAATACTCAGGGGTCTATGTTTTCCCCACCCTTAGAAGTCCTTAGACACTCATTACTGCTTAGCAAAATGGTGCTGGGCAAGTAGTGGTACCAACTTTCTTATGGAGATCCTGAGAGATTCCCTTAAATTTTAATCATCTGGGGATGAAAAGCTAATTCTGTTTGCTCACCTGTCCATTTAAGTGCTCTGTGTTTGTGTCAGTGTTCCCCATCCCCAACCCCCCACCAAAAATTTTTGTATCCAGTATGCCAAATGCGCACATTTGCTTTGCTATCATTTCAGGATGGCCATATTTAGTTGGATGCCCTAGCTTCATACAGTTTTAATCACTGTATCATTGACAGAGTTGATGTGCTATGTAATGCTATATCTATGAAGCATGAAGCTTTCTTCAGACTCATAAACATTAGGAAGAACACTTAAAACAAAGAAAACCAAAACAATGGCCTGTCCTTTCCTTTTCTTGCTCAGTTACTTAAAGCAATAAATCACCCTTGAGATAAAAAAGAAAGAAAGAAAATATACATCATAAACAAATAAGCACTTAAAATAATTAGTATGATTATTGCAACAGCATACTTGATAATTCCATAATACCATTTACATCAAGTGTATATTTTCAATACATGCAGTGGATACAACACAGTGCAAAGCATTGCTCAACATGCTGTTTCAGGGATTAGACATTCAAATTATAAACAGAATATATTACACACACATCTCATGATACTACCTGCATATTTATAGTACAAGAGCAAATAGAAAAAGGAAAAAAAGCAAGGCAATATTAATACGTCTACATAAGGATAAAATATTAATAAGCATTAGCAGATATATGAATCAATTAACAGCAAGACAATGTATCATTAATAAATGTAGCTATAATACATGACTTCAAGAAGCTAAAATTCTAATTGAAGAGATAAAATACAAAGGGGAGTGAAGGATAGAGAAGGGTGAAATCACAGGCCTGGTAAATAGTTATAGAATAGCCAAATAATGTGCCCGTTCTCAAAGTACATGAATGGTGATATAAGAAATATAGCAAGGTCAGGTAGCTGGGGTCAAATAAATATAAATATAAATACAGATAAATAAATAAGTCTCATCATTAATAAGGCAGGAGCTAGAATCCTGATTGGGAATGGGCAATGGCAGAAGCAGATGTCCTGTGAATCATGACAAGAAAATGATGTGATTTGGATCTGGAACCAACAAAATATTGTAAGTTCTCATTAATCTACAAGGTCCCAGGATGGGACTTAGAGATCTGATTTTGTAAATATTTGTACCCTTTGTAGGCATGACAATAAATTGGCATGACTATTGCCAAAGTTATCAGCAAGTATGGTGTAAATAAAGCCTGTGGTATCATTCCTGGTAGGGTTGTCCATATGTATAAGAAATCTCACTGAGCTCGGTCTTCCTAACGTGCTGAGTAGCATCAGGCTATGGATCTCCTTGGGGATGTTAAAATACAGTTCTAGATTTATTGATGCCAGTAAAAACTAAGATTTTTTTGACAGTATGCCTTCAAAGTCTCTGCCTTAATAAGAATGGATCCCAGGAAGAAATGTACATATTGGAAAAATATATCTTTCACAATATTTGAGCAACCATGAAAGTTTTCTGGTTCCTACTTGTGTAAACTTGTGAATAAATGATAAAATGATCACCTCTAAGATAGGGTTTATGTTACTCTCATTTTCCAAAGATCAATGTGGACTAGTTGCAAAGGCTTTCTAAAGCTTATATTCTCCAAATATGCCAAATAAGTTAGGAGCACATTTCATTACACACAAAAGAATAAGGCTAGCACTTCTTAGTAACATCTGATGCCATCTTTGGCTAGTAGCTTCTGGTTCCAACTAGTTTCAAGGTTTTATTTTTGCCCATATGTCTGAAGTCTTCATGTAGTATTTTTATGGGCATAGAGTAATATGTTCTATGTAATAGCATCTGCTTGCTAATATGACATGCATATTGCACAATTCAACTTCAGCTATTATATGAATGATAAGGTGCTTTCTAGGGCTGGAACTTGAGTGCTTTAGCTCATCATTTTGCTTCTTGACTTGAATTAGTTCTCATACTTCTTCTCACCTTCAGTACTTCATAGACAAATGAAACAAAAAGGGTTAGTTCAAGGAAAGAAGATTCACACACAAACACATACACATATTTCTGTACATGTCTTATAGAAGTCCCAGACTTTTCCACTTGTTAGTGGTCTGCTAGTATTCTCATGATGATTGACTGTTACCACTAGCTTGTTTTTCTGTAAAGCTCCAGATACTTACTAGCTGTGTGATCCTGAGCAAGTCACATACCCCTGTTTGCCTCACTTTCCCTATCTGTAAAATAAGCTGGAAAAGGAAATGACAAACCAGTCCAATATCTTTGCAAAGAAAATCCCAAATGAAAGTCACAAAGAATCAGACATAGCTAATGAACTAAACAACAAAAATTACTTATTGTGAGGATGGTTAAAATGCAAAGATATCATGTCGCTGTTTTTTTGTTAATATCTTCAGTAAACCAGGATTAGTCTTGATCAGTGTTGATGTATCAACAATAGTTGACAGATTGGTATTTATTTTCTTCTTGATGACAATGGCTTCCTCAGAAAGCTTCATATTTACTGTAATGTATCCCAAATATGAGAAGTCATTTAGTCTGCAAAATTTTAGTATTTCATAGACATAAAAGTGTTTATTTATCTCAAATATCTCTTGTAAAATAATTGGAATATGATAGTCACTTATAATGCACTATTTATATATAGTAGTACATTATTCTTAATTTTGACCATCATTTCAATATATAATTTAATGATTCTAGATGGAATAAACTCATGAATAAATGATGATGAGGTCTTAATTTCTGTTTTTAGAATCTAGTATAAACTTTATCTCTGATCTTGCCTTCATTTTTCTATGCTGATTCTTTGAAATTTTGTCTCTTATGTTATAATTCTTTTCTGAATATATTCATCACTCCTGTTTTTATGCTCAATTTTTAAAACTTTTTCTAGTAACTGCATGATAGTCAAATGTTTATTCTTTAATGAGGCACTTTCTAGACATGTCTTACACCAGACCATCTTTGTAGTTAGTCTTCTGTTGATTTGGTTATTTTTCTCACAAGTTGTATTATTCCTTTTTTTAAGTTTTAATAATAGGGGACCTTTCACATCACAAATTTGGATGAAGATGCTTTGTGTTAAATTATTTGATGGAATGCAACAGGCCAGGCCTAAAAGTCACTCCAGTTTTTGCAGGCACTCTTGATATGTAATTACACATTTTTCAGTTCTCAGAAATTTCACAAATTCAAAAGTGGATTCTCTAATCCTTTATACCAGACCAGAAGTTGACAAACTACAGCACACAGGCCAAATCTGTCCCTTTTTTGTATGTTCAACAAGCTGGGAATTTTTTTTCACATCTTAAAATGTAACATGTTTAAATATAAAATGTAAAAGGCATTCTTAGTTTGAAGACCATATAAAAATGAACCAGCTTTGACCTGCAAGTCATAGTTTGCCGCCCCCTGCAATAGATGACACATTTTGTCTCTCACAGACATCTTCTGACCTTTTAGTTATTCTACAGCATGCTTGGTCCAAACCTCTGCTAATTATTCCCCAAGAGGATAGGGATTCTTCCCAAGAAGATTCTGAATGTCTAATTGTGCCCATAACTCTTGTCTGTGTAAAGTACCTTTCTCCATTATAGACATACCTACAAATTTTTCCACTGGCAAGCCTTCTTTGAATGTAAAATCTTGCAGTTCTTTAACTGTTTTTCTTTTCTTTTTTATTGTCTAAGCTCTTAATTTAATTTAATTTAATTTTTTAAAGCTTTTTATTTGTAAAACATATGTATGGGTAATTTTTCAGCATTGACCCTTGCAAAGCTTTCTATTACAATTTTCCTCCCAACCCCCACCCCTTCCCTAGATGGCAGGAAGTTTAATACATGTTAACCATGCCAAAATACTTGACAAATCAAATGTGTATAGTAGTTATCTTGTTGCACAAGAAAAATCGGATCTACAAGAAAAAAATCTGAGAAGGGAAACATTATGCAAGCAAACATCAATAGAAAGCATGAAAAAGTTATGTTGTGGTCCACATTCAGATCCCTCTCTCTGGGTGTATATGGCTCTCTTCTTCACTGAAGAATTGGAACTGGTTTGAAACATTTCATTGTTAAAGAGAGCCACGTCCATCAGAATTGGTTATTATATAGTCTTGTTGTTGCTGTGTACAATGATCTCCTGGTTCTGCTCATTTCACTCAGCATCAGTTCATGTAAGTCTCTCCAGGCCCCTCTGAAATCGTCCTGCTGGTCATTTCTTACAGAACAACAATATTCCATGACATTCATATACCATAATTTATTCAGCCATTCTCCAGTTGATGGGCATATATTCAGGTTCCAGTTTCTAGCCACTACAAAAAGGGCTGTCACAAACATTTTTGCACATGTGGGTCCCTTTCCCTCCTTTAAGATCTCTTTGGGATATAAACCCAGTAGAAACACTGCTGGGTCAAAGGGTATGCACAGTTTGATAACTTTTTGAGCATAGTTCCAAATTGCTCTCCAGAATGGTTGGATTCGTTCACGATTCCACCAACAATGTATCAGTTTCCCAGTTTTTCCACATCCCCTCCAACATTTGTCATTATCATTTCCTGTCATTTTAGCCAATCTGACAGGTATGTAGTGGTATCTCAGAGTTGTCTTAACTTGGATCTCTCTGATCAATAGTGATTTGGAGCACCTTTTCATATGACTAGAAATAGTTTTAATTTCATCATCTGAAAATTGTCTGCTCATATCCTTTGACCATTTATTGATTGGAGAGTGGCTTGAATTCTTATAAATATGAGACAATTCTCTATATATTTTAGAAATTAGGCCTTTATCAGAACCCTTAAATGTAAAGATGATTTCCCAATTTATTTCTTCCCTCCTAATCTTGTCTGCATTAGTTTTGTCTTTAACTGTTTTTCAAAAGGTATTTAGAGATGAGTAGAAAGATACATTCCCCACTTCCTTCTTCTCATCTGTAGATGAAGCAGTCAACATGTTTTCTGCTATACACCACTGAAAAATCAAAACTCTCATGATACCCTCAGTTTTATACCCAGGTTCTACTAATGCCAGTAGGCTTCTATGTGCTTTTATGTCCATTCATGATAAGAGATATCACATTGCCTCCATATTTATTAAAGATTTGTTCAATTCTGAATAAATTCAACATCTGAAATAACAGTGTTTCTTTAAGCATTCAACATGTAGCATCATATGCACTTATTCAGTAAAACAATGCATCATTTAGTAAACACTGAATATATAATCAAAAAGGGTAAGCAATTAACAGCACAAGAGCACATTAATAAACAAGTAATTGATGTATAATTAATTTACTGCACCCCAATGAGTATCACTTGTGTATCTGCATACTGGTATGTAAATATATATATATGCATATATGTGTATCATATATGTAACATGTGTATATTGTATATGTAATCTTGTATATATATTATATATCTTATGTACATATGTAATATACGTGTAATCTTAGGAAAATGCATATTTACTATGTTATTAGAAGCACTGGATTTGCCAAATGAATACAGCAAATTGATTGTGATAGAAAGAAATAATTATGGAAAATTAGAATATTTGTGAAACTAAAACAAAACCCAAATATAGCAAAACAAAGGCAAAACTAAAAATGGAATTTTTTAAAAAACTGTGCTGCAAAACTTGGGCAGGAAAAAAAATAATGTCAGATGGTCAATAAGCATTTATTAAATGCCAACTACATGTCAGGCACTCTGCTAAGCTCTAAGGATACCAAGAAAAGCAAATGACAGTACTTATCCACAAGGAGCTCACAGTCTAGTGGGACCATGACATGTAAATTGAATAAGATAAATGTGTTGGGGGATGGAGGGAATAGGGGGATGTATAGGATAAACTGGAGATAATAAACATTCTTTCAATTAAATGTTCATTAAAAATTATGATGCAAAAGAAAAAATTCTTCAAAAATAGTAAAGAAAGCTAAATTCAATTTTAAAACTCAAGAGCCTCGAAGTGAAAGAGTTTTATTTCATTTTATTAAAAGCTTTTTATTTTCAAAACACATGCAAAGATAGTTTTTAACATTCAGTATTGAAAAATCTTGTGCTTTTTTGAAGCACAAAATCTTACAAAAATAAATGTTGAAAACTATCTTTACATGTAATTGGAAAATAGGATGCTGTTGGGGGAGGGGTAAGAAGCTTTGATCTAGTTGAACCCTTTAATTTTTGTAAACAAGGAAAGAAAGCCCTTGAATTAAGTGACTTATCCAGGATCAGAGTAAGTAGCAAAGCCTCAATTTGAACCCAATTGTTCTGACTCCAAATTTGCTTTGCTTTCCATTATAGCATGATTATAATGCTTATACTACCTACCTCATCAGGTTGTTATAAGGGGAAAACACCTTGTAAACCTTGAAAAGCTATAGCAACCAGAGTTGTTATTATCATTGTTAATAAGAGGCTGGCCCCAGATTAGTACAAGGCAGCAGTCTATTCACAGCATTAACTGAGAATGTAGACACATAACTGACTATTTTTTTTAAAGCAAACAAGTGCTCAGGTGTGTGTTTGGACAAACAATCATTAATCCCTGAGAGGCACTGCCTGGAATCTGGAGGGCCACCCAAACCCAGCTACCTCAGGAATCCTGGCAACTGGTTCCTTCCACAGTGCCCCTGGCAATAACACTCAGATTATCATTCAGCACTGCCAGCTTCCAGCTCCCCCCCAGACCCATTCTCAGGAAACTTACTTACTCTATATGCTGTATTCCCTGTTTTAGGTGGGCCTACCACAAATCAGCAGTTTTTCAGGTTTCAGAAAAACTAGATCCCAGTCTTTCACTGCAAGCATTCCTTTCCTATAAACCAGAAACCACATTTGGATGTTGTGTGGCACTTGGCCTTCTTAAGTAATGTTCAAAACAAGTCCTGCCTTATATTGTCCAGCATTTCCCTTTATCTGTTTTAGAGTCTCAGACAGAGGTTAAGAATACATACTATGACCATTTTGAGAATATTTATGCAAGCTGAGAGGCAGTGTTCAATAGAGCAAAGGCCTTATTGATGTTATAATACCTGATTTTGAGTCCTGACTCTGGCATTTACTAGCTGTGTGACCTCAGTTTCCTCAACTTTAAAATGGGACTAATAATGTCTTCCAGGAGTGTAAGGTGAATCAAATGAGATTATAGGTAATATATACTCCATAAACTGCAGAGCTAGAAGGGAACTTAGAAGCAATCTAGTCCAATCCTTTCATTTTAAAGATGAAGAAAATGAGACTCCCAGAGGTCAAGTCACTTGCCTATTGACATCTGCATTTCAAAATAAGCTGTTGAACTCAGATGGAGATTGGGTCAACTACAAATTTGTTTCATATAATCTCACTTGTCAGTATGGTATTATAGATAAAGAGCTGGACAAAAAAAAAAAGGAAACTTTCCATCCTCAACTCCTCCTCTCTCCAATTTTACATTCCAAATTACCTCAACATCATCTTACTTTTCTATCCTTTGTTGCAGTATTTGAGGTGACCCTTCTCCCCACCAAAAAAAAACAAACCCAAAAAACAAAACCAAAAAACAATCTTGCTATTTGTATCATTGATCTCATTCCCTCTCATATCCTTTGAAAATCTGACTTCTCAATCATTCCCTCTTTCTCTCTAGTATTGAATTTTTCCTTATCCATTAGATTTTTCCCTAGTGCTTAAAAGTATGTCCAGATCTCTCCTATCCTTAAAAACCCTTCACCTTATACCAAGATAAGATTAAAATGGGTCCAAGATTTAGATAGAAAGAGTGATACTATAAGCAAATTAGAAAAATGAAGGATAGTTTACCTGTCAAATATGTGAAGGAAGGAATTTGTGGCCAAAGAAGAACTGCAGTTCATTATTGAACAGAAAATAAATAATTTTGATTATATTGTTAAAAAGTTTTGTCATACAAAGCCAACAGATAAGATTAGAAGGGAAGCAATAAACTGGGGGGAAAATTTTACATTCAAGTGTTCTGATAAAAGCCTCATTTCTTTTTTTTTTAACAGGAAAACATTTTATTTCTCAAATTAAAAATGATGATTCTCTTCAAGATTAAACCTATGTTTCTTTCTTCTTTTTTTTTATTAAAGCTTTTTATTTGTATAACATATGTATGGGTAGTTCCTCAGCATTGATCTCTACAAAGCTTTCCATTACAAATTTTACCCCCCAGTCTCCTCCCTTCCCCTAGATGGCAGGAAGTCCACTACATGTTAATAATGTTGAAATACTTGACAAATTATGCAAGGAAAATCCTATCTACAAGAAAAAAAAAGAAAATCAGAGAAAGGAAATACAATGCAAGCAAACATCAATAGAGAGCATGAAAATGTTATGTTGTGGTCCATATTTCATATCCCTCTCTCTGGGTGTATGTGGTTTTCTTCACTGAACAATTGGAACTGGTTTGAGACAATTCTTTGTTGCAGAGAGCCATGTCCATCAGAATTGATCATCATGTAATATTGCCGTGTATAATGATCTCCTGGTTCTGCTCATTTCACTCAGCATCAGTTCATGCAAGTCTCTCCAGGCCTCTCTGAAATCGTTCTGCTGGCCGTTTCTTACAGAGCAATAATATTCCATAACATTCATATATCATAATTTATTCAGCCACTCTCCAATTGATGGGCATCCCTTCAGTTTCCAGTTTCTAGCCACCACAAAAAGGGCTGCCACAAACATTCTTGCACAGGTGGGTCCCTTTCCCTCCTCTAAGATCTCTTTGTGATATAGGCCCAATAGAAACACTGCTGGGTCAAAGAGTATGCACAGTTTGACAACTTTTTGAGCATAACTCCAAATTGCTCTCCAGAATGGTTGGATACATTCACAGCTCCACCAACAATGTATTAGTGTCCCAGCTTTCCCACATCCCCTCCAACATTCATCTTTATCTTTTCCTGTCATTTTAGCCAATCTGACAGGTGTGTAGTGGTACCTCAGAGTTGTCTTAATTTGCATTTCTCTTATCAATAGTGATTTGGAGCAACTTTTCATATGACTAGAGATGGTTTCAATTTCATCATCTGAAAATTGTCTGTTCATATCCCTTGACTACTTATCTATTGAAGAGTGGCTTGAATTCTTATATATATGAGGCAATTCTCTGTATATTTTAGAAATGAGGAAAGTCCTCCCTCTCAGATTGACTAAGATGATAGGAAAAGATAATAACAAATGCTGGAGGGGAAAACTGGAACACTAATACATTGTTGGTGGAGTTGTGAACTGATCCAATCATTCTGGAGAGCAATTTGGAACTATGCTCAAAAAGTTATCAAACTGTGCATACCCTTTGACTCAGCAGTGTTTCTACTGGGCTTATATCCCAAAGAGATTTTATTTTATTTATTTTTTATTAAAGCTTTTTATTTGTATAACATATGTATGGGTAGTTCCCCAGCATTGATCTTTACAAAGCTTTCCATTACAAATTTTACCCCCAGTTCCCTCCCCTCCCCTAGATGGCAGGAAGTCTACTACATGTCAATAATGTTTTTAAAATAATTATTTATTAATACTTTTTATTTGCAAAACATATGTATGGGTAATTCCTAAACATTAACCCTTACAAAGCTTTCTGTTACAAATTTTTCCCCCCTACTCCCCACCTCTCCCTAGATGGCAGGATATCCACTACATGATAATTATGTTAGAATACTTAAGAAATTGAATATATGTATAGTTATTGCAGCATTTTTTTGTGCAGGAGAAATCGTATTTACAAGAAAGAATAATCTGATAAAGGAAATACAATGCAAGCAAACCTCAATAGAGAACATGAAAATGTTATGTAGTGGTCCACATTTCACATCCCTCTCTCTGGGTATATGTGGCTCTCTTCACCGAACAATTGGAACTGGTTTGAAGCATTTCATTGTTGAAGAGAGTGATGTCCATTAGAACTGATCCTCATATAGTATTGTTGTTGCCGTGAATAATGATCTCCTGGTTCTGCTCACTTCACTGAGCATCAGTTCATGCAAGTCTCTCCAGGCCTCTCTGAAATCGTCCTGCTGGTCGTTTCTTACAGAACAATAATATTCCATAACATTCATATACCATAATTTATTCAGCCACTCTCCAATTGATGGGCATCCATTCAGTTTCCATTTTCTAGCCATTACAAAAAGAGCTGCCACAAACATTCTTGCACATGTGGGGCCCTTTCCTTCTTTTGTGATTTCTTTGGGATATAAGCCCAATAGAAACACTCCTGGGTCAAAGGGTATGCATAGTTTGATAACTTTTTGAGCATAGCTCCAAATTGCTCTCCAGAATGGTTGAACCCATTCACAGCTCCACCAACAATGCATCAGTGTCCCAGTCTTCCCACATCCCCTCCAACATTCATCTTTATCTTTTCCTGTCATTTTAGCCAATCTGACAGGTGTGTAGTGGTACCTCAGAGTTGTCTTAATTTGCAATTCTCTGATCAATAGTGATTTGGAGCACCAACATGTTAATAATGTTGAAATACTTGACAAGTTGTGCAAGAAAAATCCTATCTACAAGAAAAAAAAGAAAATCAGAGAAAGGAAACACAATGCAAGCAAACCTCAATAGAGAGCATGAAAATGTTATGTTGTGGTCCATATTTCATATCCCTCTCTCTGGGTGTATATGGTTTTCTTCACCGAACAATTGGAACTGTTTTGAGACAATTCTTTGTTGCAGACAGCCCTGTCCATCAGAATTGATCATCAAGTAATATTGTTGTTGCTGTGTATAATGATCTCCTGGTTCTTCTGATTTCACTCAGCATCAGTTCATGCAAGTCTCTTCAGGCCTCTCTGAAATCGTTCTGCTGGTTATTTCTTACAGAGCAATAATATTCCATAACATTCATATACCATAATTTATTCAGCCACTCTCCAATTGATGGCATCCATTTAGTTTCCAGTTTCTAGCCACTACAAAAAGAGCTGCCACAAACATTCTTGCACATGTGGGACCCTTTCCCTCCTCTAAGATCTTCCGAAAGAGATTTTAAAGGAAGGAAAGGTACCCATATGTGCAAAAATGTTTGTGGCAGCCATTTTTGTGGTGGCAAGAAATTGTAAAGTAAGTGGATGCCCATCAGGTGGAGAATGGCTGAATAAGTTATGATATATGAATGTTATGGAATATTATTGTTCTATGAGAAACAATCAACAGGGTGATTTCAGATTAGCCGGGAGAGATTACATGAACTGATGCTAAGTGAAATGAGCAGAATCAGGAGATTATTGTACGCAGCAACAAGATTATACAAAGATCAATTCTGATGGACATGGCTCTTTTCAACAATGAGATGATTGACACCATTTCCAATGATCATATGATGAAGACAACCATCTACACCCGAGTATGGATAACAACATAGCATTTTGTTGTTGTTTGCTTGAATTTCATTTTCTTTCTTGTTTTTTTTTCCTTTTTCATGATTTTTCTTGTGCAGCAAGATAATTGTATAAATATATATATATACATATATTGGATTTAACATATATTTTACCATGTTTAACATATATTGGATTACTTGCCATCTAAGGGAGGAGGTGGGAGGAAGTGGAGGAAAATTTAGAACAGGAGGTTTTGCAAGGGTCAATGTTGAAAAATTATCCATGCATATGTTTTGAAAAGAAAAAGCTTTAATTTTAAAAAGTAAAAAAAAAATTTTTCACTTGATTCTAGCATGCCTCAAACTTTCATCCCATACAATTTTTTCCATCCCCTTCTCAACACACTTCTAGAAAAAAAGATTCTATGCAAATTACCCCTACTTCCTTACCTCTCACTTTTCGATTCCTTACAATTTGGCTTCCAATTTCATTACTCAACTGAAATTGTTCTTCCCAAGGTTACCAATTATCTTTGCATTTTCAAATCTAATGGCCCTTTCTCAGCCTTTTGTCTTGACCTCTCTGAAGTATTTGACATTGAGTACCATCTCTTCCTTCCAAATACCATCTTTTTCCTGAGTAGATTTTCATTAAATTGCTTTCTCTTGGCTTTCTTCCTGCCTATTTGGCTTCATCTTCTCAGTTCTTGTTGCAAGATCATTTTTGTCCCTCTTCCTATGTTTGAATGTGTCCTAGCATTCTTTCCTGGTCTTGGGTCTCTATATACCCTCTCTTACTGATAGCCTTAACTCCCATGGGTTCAGTGATCATCTCTGTGCATATGATTGGGTTGTTGTTCTTCATTCTCAAGAGAACCAAAAGGACAACACTATGTTGGAGTCAAGGTATAGAGTATCCAACAAGCTCTACCACAGTTTGGATTCAAATAGTCTAAAAGAATATTTGGAGTAGAGATGTCTCTAAATTTATGCATCTCCAATTTCTTTTGAGCTATTGAAATTCTTCTTCAATCACAGAACACAATACCTTCTTTGATGCTGGCACACAATGCTAGGCAGTCCTATGCAAGTATCTCCCATGTCATGCAAACAAATTCCAAAGTTCTTCAGAGAGACCTTGAGTGTCCTTGTACCTCTTCTTCTGACTTCCATGTGAGTGTTTGTCTTGTATGAGTTCTCCCTTTATGTAGATGATCCCCAAATCTTTATATTCAGTCAGAATATTTCTTTAATTCTAGTCCCATATCATCAATTGACTATTAAATATTTCTAACTTTAAAAAATGTTTATTAAAGCTTTTTATTTACAAAACATATGCATAGATAATTTTTCAACATTGACCCTTGCAAAACCTTCTGTTCCAAATTTTCTTTCCCCTTCTTCCCCCCACCCCTCCCCTAGATGGCAGATAGTCCAACACATGTTAAATATGTTAAAATATGTGTTAAATCCAATATATGCATACATATTTATACAATTATCTTGATGCACAAGAAAAATCAGATCAAGAAGGAAGAAAAAAAAAGCCTGAGAAAGAAAAGAAAATGCAAGCAAACAACAACAGAATGAGTGAAAATGCTATGTTGTGATCCACACTCAGTTTCCACAGTCCTCTCTCTGGGTGTAGATGTTTCTCTTGATTTCTAACATATTTGAAGAGCATCTCAAATTCAACATATTCAAAATAAGGTTTATTATCCTCCCCCTAAAAATATTTTCTCTTCCCAATTTCCCTACTTCTGATGAGGACACTATCTTTCTAGTCTTCCAGGTTTATAACCTTGGAGTCATTATCTTTGCCTTCTCTCTTGCCCTTAACATCTAATCAGTAGCAAAGTCTCATTGATTCTGCCTTCATGACATGTATCTCCTCTTTGCCAATATGGTCCTCACTTTACTTCAGACTCTCTTATCTCTGCACCCTGGGCCATGACTAGTCATCTTGACTTTTGTCTTGTTTCTCAACTCTAATATTAAACTCTGAAGGAGAGAGTGAAGCAGTCAACTTTGGGTGCTCTGTCTCAATTCAATCCAAGTCAAGGCATTAACCTCATGATGTTATTGGTCCTCTTTGGGAATGAAGGAAGAACAACATTACTTCTCATTTAGACTGTTAAAATAAACTCCTATATTGGTTTTCTCGCATCCATTTTCTCCTTTCTTGAATCTATTTTCCACATAGTTGCCAAATTGATACCCATGAAGTGTACATCTGATCATATTACTCCTCTACTCAATTGTGGCAGCTAGGTAGCAAAGTGGATAGAATACTGGGCCTAAGGTAAGGAAAAAATCATATTCTTTGGTTCAAATCTGACCCCAGACACTTAACTGTGTGACTCTGAACAAATGGCTTAATCCTGTTTACCTCAGTTTCCTCATCTGTAAAATACACTGGAGAGGATGATCCACTATCTCTGTCAAGAAAACTGTAAGTTGTGGCTCAGTGGATGGAACACTAGCCCTGAAGTCAGGAAGACCTGAGTTCAAATCTGGCCTCAGACACTTAACGCGTCCTAGCTGTGTGACCCTGGGCAAGTCACTTAACCCCAACTGCCTGAGCAAAAAAAAAAAAAAAAGGAATATATATAAGAAAACTGTAAGTTCATGAAGAGACATACATGACTCAACAACTAAACAACAACATTTTCTCCCTTCTTTCATCTATTCTCCATAACAATGACAAATTGATAGTCCTAAAAGGCAGGTCTGATCATGCTACTCCCCCCACTCAATACATTCCAGTGACTCCCTCCTGCCGATATGGATAAAATAGAAACTCCTTTGTCTGGCTTTTGAAGCCCTTTCCAATCTGGCTCCAAGCCACCTTTCCAAGCTCATTACTCTCCTTCAACTCTCAATTACAGCCAGACTTTTCCACTTATTATTCCTCATATAGCATATTCCATCTCCTGACTCCATGCCTTTGTATATACCTCTCTGTCCAAATGTAACCTCTTTTAATCTCTACTTCTTGGAATCTCAAACTTCCTTCAAAGTTCATCTTCTACAAGAATATTATCCTGATTTTCTCTATTTCTAGGAGTGCATTCCCTTTAGAAAATTACTTTGTATATATGTTTTGTACTAAATTTTCGATATATACATTGTTTCCCCCAAAAGAAGGCAAACTCTTTGAGGGCAAGAACTACTTGCTGCTCTGATCTTACAGGTGTTGTTCACTACATTGTTAAAGACAAATTGTCAGATGAAATGATAATGTACTTTCAAAAAATTCAGGTGAAGTCATCTGCAAACATTATGTTATTGTCTAATTTTGACAGAATAAAAGAATAGACATTGTTTTGTATACAGAGAATAGACAATAGAAAATAATTTAAAATGTTTTCTTGTTTAACTTTGGAGCCTCATAGTCGTGGTTTTTCATTAAGTTTGACTCAGAATAATATTTTAAGGTACCTTTGCTCCTTGGAGAGACATCTACTGAATAATAATCTATAACTGTGCTTGATGGTAAGTGTAAGAAATGATTCACTTGGGCCCCTATTCTGTACCAATCAGTATTAATCAGTGCGATATGATTCCATAGGGATAGTGATTATAGATTCTGTATCTTAAGCCTCAGAGCTGTGAATTGCAGATTGTAAATTTGCTTACTTAATCATAGGAAGCTAATTAGAGGCCCTCTACCCTTGTTTTTCCTTGTTATGGTGACCAAGCCCAGCATAGCCAAGGTGATTCAATTACATGAAAAGTTCCCCAACTTATTTTTGTAGCAACTTATTTCTGGAACAGTTTCTCTTGTCCAACATCACCTTCTTATGACTACTCAGTGAGTGGAGATGTTCCATAGTTCATCCCTGAGACTCCACTTCTGGCATACCACATCTAGCAGCTGCATCATTTTTTTTTTGGCCCTCAAACCCAAGGTCTATCAACCAAAGGAATTCTGTACTTTGTGTAGCCCCTCTAGAATGTCCAAGTATTAAATCTGGTATCAAGCCTTATAAAAATAAAGCCCTGCCTGGAGAGAGTTGCGTGAACTGAAGCGAAGTAAGCAGAATCAGTAGATCATTATACATGGCAACAACAATACTATGATGATCAATTCTGATGGACATGGCTCTCTTCAACAATAAAATGTTTCAAACCAGTTCTAATTGTTCAGTGAAGAAAACTATACACACCCAGAGAGAGGGATATGAAATGTGGACCACAACATAACATTTTCATGCTCTCTATTGATGTTTGCTTGCATTGTGTTTCCTTTTTCTGATTTTTTTCTTGTAGATATGATTTTTCTTCCACAACAATGATAAGGGTGGAAATATGTATACATATATTTGATTTGTCAAGTATTTTAACATAATTAACATGTAGTGGATTTCCTGCCATCTAGGGGAGGGGTGGGGACACATAAAGCTTTGTAAGGGTCAATATTGAAGAATTACCCATACATATGTTTTGCAAATAAAAAGCTTTAATAAAAAAAATAAAAATAAAAATAAGGCCCTGGAGGAAGGGGATATCTCAGATTATGAGGAAGATCTGAAATCTATTGCATTAAAGAGGGCCATGGACCCTTTCATAAAATGCCATTAGCTCAGAGCTCTGCCTCAGTGGTTTTTCTTGCAAATTAGGCTATTATAATCCCCACAGTGGAGAGAAATCAGTCGGAGGTTTCAGAAAACTGTTCAAGTACTTCAGAACCAATTTATTCATCTAACCCACATATCATTTTCCAGTGCCCTAGCCAAAAGACCCTGCATGGGACTGAGGTTAACTAGGGCTATGAAAAACAGAGCTAGGGGATGGGATTGGTACATGGGATATCAGGGGGAGGGTATTAGCAGGAGGTCCCAATGGGAACAGATATTATTAAGCAAATGATAATAGCACTTAAGAAAGAGCAAGATTTTCCCCTGCATTGGTTTCCTAGGGAGTGAATGTTGAGCTAATGCCAGGACAGGACATTGATCATGCTGAATAGGAGGACCAACTCACTTTTCAACAGCTGGGGAGATTAAGCCTTGAAGAGGGGAATATGGAGGTTTGAAGTCCAATAAGTCAAGGAATAGATCTGGAGGGGGAAGATAGCACTGACATTTAGCTGGCAGTACTTACAGACTTTCAGCGACATAGAAGTATCCAAGCCTAGCACCTAATTTGCAAGAATAATTAAACTAGGAAGCAAGCTACCAGATGGCCTTCTTCCTCTAGTGCACAACCAGGGGAGGCTGTACTTTAGGAGGTCCTCCTTAGTCTAACCCCCTCTCCCTATCCATCCTTAGGATGTCTCCTTATGACCCCCATAATTGAATTTGTGGTGAAAAGTTGACTTGAAGCATGTTGTCCCATTTGTAAAATTTGCTGGTTACATCTTTGGTAGTCCTTGGAAGCAGTCACAAAAGGAATCGTAGAGAAGGTTTGGAGATTCAGTCTGCTTAGAAACAATTAAGAGAGTTTTAGTCTCTCTCCATCTCTACCTCTGTCTCTCTATCTTTGCCTCAGTCTCTGTCTTTGTCTCTCTATGATTCTCTATCTCTGTCTTAATATCTGTCTTTGTCTCTCTCTTTCTCTCTTCCTTTCTCTGTCTCTGTCTCTGTCTCTCTCTTCATCTGTCTGTATCTTTCCTTCATACACACACATAACACACACAATCCTAAAAGTAGAAATGATCTAGATAGGACAGACAGACTGACAGAGAAAAAGAGAGAGAAAGATGAGCAGAGATAAAAAGGCTGAGAAAGATTCAATTACTTGATGGTCAAAAAGGAATTGAGAGATAGGGATGGGATTTGAACCTCTGCTCTCACTCTAGAGTCAGTATTCTTTCCATAGTTAAGCAAAAAATCTTCTCAGTGGATACAGATTTTTGTAGAAGGCTGGAATAAGTGAGGTTTAATAAAATCAGCACATTATCAACAAAGAAAAGCATCTGGATAATCCATCCCACCATCCACAGGGAATCCCTCTTCAACTTTGATTCTCTGCTGGATCTCTTCCATATAGTGAGAACCTTTGGCAAGCAGAGATTCCTGCATTTTATATATTGTTTAATATTAATGATCAGAAAGTCATTGAATAAGGTTACCTCTGTTGTTATATCTGTAGTGGAGACTCTGGATACATGAACTTTTTAACAAATACATGAACTAGCAGATTGACTCCCTGGATCACAGCTCTTACTCATAAGTCCTAGGTAGTGTGTTCTCCACTCTCAATATTTATTGTTCTAGTTCAGTGATGTTTTTTCAGTTATGTCTGAATCTTTGTGACTCTATCTGGAATTTTTTTGGCAGAGATACTGTATTGGTTTGCCATTTCCTTCTTCAGCTCATTTTGCAAATGAGGAAAATGAGGCAAATAGGGTTAAGTGACTTACTTGGGTTCACACAACTAATCTGAGACTAGATTTGATTTCATGAATATGAGACTTTCTGGTTCCAGGCCTGACATTCTAGTCACCTAGGTGCCCCCAATATTTATTAACCAGTTGATATTTCTCTAATATACATTAACCAATTAATATAAATTATCATTAACAAATGGATCTTTAATAAGAAAGTATATCAAGAAATAGGGGCAGATGGGTGGTTCAATGGATAGGGCACCAGGCCTGGACTTAGGAAGACTCATTTAGCCTTAAAACTCACTATTTGTGTGATCCTGGACATCATTTATCCCTGTTTTCCTTATTTTCTTCATCTATAAAATGAGCTGGAGGAGGAAATGGCAAACCACTATAGTGGTTTTGTTGGACTCAACTGAACAACATCAAATACCAAACAAATACCAAATAGTAGTAGCAGTAATAATAGGTAATATTTATGTAGCACTTTAAGATTTGCAAGGTACTTAATGTAAATTGTCTCATTTGTTTCTTACAACAGTCATGTGAGATAAATGTTACCATCTCCATTTTACAGATGAGAGAACTGAGGCAAACAGGATTAAGTGACTTACCCAGTATTACACAGTCATTTGTATAATGATAACTATGTGGCTTACTGTAGAATATTATGATAAAATCTGACCTGTTTCCCCTTTTATCCTTAACAAGGATTACATTGATGGGTATGTATATTATTCCCATAAAAATTTTAAACAAATGAAGAAATAAATATATAATAGGTAATTGTTGGTTTTCCTGGGGACAATTTTTGGCATTGATAAGGTCTGAAATTTATTTTTCTATGACTTTGGTATTTTCCCTTTCTTCAGATATCCTATAAATTGATTCATGAATTCTCTCACAATTATGTCACATCCAGTAGGAATTTTCTCTATGCATATTTAGTTTAATCTAATGCTTTTCCTTTCTTTGTTCTCTTTATTGTCAGTTCTTTCTCTTGCAGATGACTGTGATATTGGAGTTCAAATATACTGGCTTGTAATAAATTATTCACAGATTTTTCCCCCACTTTTCTTCTATTTGTTGTCTTCCCTCCCTATTTATCCTTGAATGCCAATAGGATGCTTTTAGGTTTTTTGGTCTCTAGACAAGCTGGTTTTACTAACTGCTCTGTGTGTGTGTGTGTGTGTGTGTGTGTGTGTGTATGTGTTTTGAGGTTATCCTTTTAAAATGGCATTTCCCTTGATTTCCATATCTCAATGCTTGGCAAATGAGTTGTTTATTGACTGATGTGTTTTTCAGTTTCTTGGATCCGTGTTATGGCAAATGATTTATAGTTACTAAACTTCTGTATGAAATTATTGTAAGCTGTGTCCTTTCTTCCATTTGCATCCTGCTTTTAATTAATCACTCGTTATATCAGAATGGAGTTATTTTAATTACACGCCATATCCTTTTCTCATTATTATATGTTTTCTTTTGTTGTTCAGTCATTTCAGTACTATCTGACCTTTCATGATCCCATTTGGGTCTTTATTGGCAAAAATATTACAGTGGTTTGCCATTTCCTTTTCTAGCTCATTTTATGGATGAAGAAATAGGCAGAGTTAAGTGACTTGACCAAAGTCACACAGCAATTAATTAAAGCTGAGGCTAGAGTTGACCTCAGGAAGAAGTGTCTTCCTGGCTTCCCTCTGCCACCTAACTACCCATATATTTTTTAGCTTCATATTAATTTTAATATTTGCATTGAAAACAAGCCAGTGGTGTGGCAGTACAGCTAGGAGACACAGTGGTTGGAGCACTGATCCATAGAAAAGATCTGAGTTCAAATCTGAAACTTCCTAGCTGTGTTTCTCTGGGAAAGCTATTTAACCTGTTTCTACATCAGCTCCCTCAGCTGTAAAAATGGGATAATAATAGCATATACCTCCAAGAGTTGTTGTAAAGAAAAACTGATATATTTATGAAGTAGTTATTCAGCACAGTATAGGTCTAGTATATCATAGGTTCTGTATAAAAGCTTATTCCCTTTTCTTCCCTCTCCCCCCTTCAAGAATAATTCCCTTATCAGTAGAATAATTTTCTTTTTGCTAAATTTATAGTCAATTTTTGTGTGATCTAGAAAATGCAGCTATGATTCTTTTCCCAAAGAAAAGTTTTCAGCAATCATATGAATGTACCCTTTTATATGTGTGTGATTATCAACACCTAGAGCATAAAGGAAAACTAATCATTGTGTCTGAAAAAAAGGAAATAGGTCTTTGCTCTACCCTATTTAATAATCTTAAGTTAGACTCAGGAATGAAGATTATTTTTGGTTCAATTATAACTATAAGTGGTAAAGGGAAAATAAGGGACAAAGGGGTAGCATTTATGCTAAGAGGGTTTTCTGATTTGATAAAGGGAGCCTGGAAAAAGGGAAGAATTCACTGAAGGAAAATATATAAGTCAGTAAATTGATGTAAATATGGAGGTAGTGAGCCCAGGTGGTATACACTGAGCCCTAATCTGAGAAGACTTCATGGGGGTTAATAGTGATCTGTGTTCTAGTGTTGCTACTCACCTTACTCCTCTACTGCTAAGACACTCAATGTGAATACCAGCAGAAGAACCATGAACAAAGCTTTAAATCAGTTTTAGTCTCATATAATATCTCTATATTATGTGTTATCTGAGATCTAATTATCTTAAGGAAGAAATTTCACAGGAGACCATGATAGGTCTCATGATGGGAAAGCAGGGATGTGATGATAAAAGTTCAATAATTGGCTCTCAGGGGGAAAAATTAAATATATATATGCATGTATATATGCATTACTCACTTTTAAGTTTAATCTGCCTTGTTAATATTGTCTCCATCACATTCTTAAGTTTAGACAATCAACAAAACAATAAATCAAGCCCTGTCTTGTAGCTTACCAATTTGCCAGGTGTAAATGCTGGCTCTGAAAATTTAACTCTCACCAGCCAATTGGAGCTAGCTCCAGCACACTATTGGGTGGGTGAAAGAATGAACTAGGGCACAGGATATATGTGATAGTGTATACAATGATGTATAGTTTGGCACTCTGGAGAAAGTCTAGTATGTGAAAGTGAGTTACACATTAGGTAACTAAATCAGATTGGTCTGAATTAGTTACAGAGAAACAAGAGTGACCAAGTTGAATTTAATTTTGTGAATTTTCTATGTCATTTATTCAATAAGTATTTATTAAGTATTTACTATGGGTAGGCACTGAGCCTATCAAAAACAGTCATGAAATATTCCCTGCCTCAGTGAGCTTACAATCTAAGGGGATAAAGTTGAGAAAAGCAGCATATTCACAGAAAAGTATATACAACATGTGTACACATTCATATACACATATGATAAATATAAAGTAATTGTAGATATGTGAGAGGAGGGCACCAATAAATGAGGAGATTGTGTAGGAGGGAACCTTGAGCTAAATGTGGATTCTGACTGCTGATACTGTTCAGAAGACTGTCTAGGAAGACTATGTATATTTATTTATGGTATACACTGTCTGAGGTCCATGAACTCAAGGGATTACATCATGGTGCAAGTGAAGCCACATCTTAAGCTTGGATCTCAGCATTGGTCAGGTCCCCTTGACCTTTGAGAATAGGTAGAATGGGAATGGGAAACAGGTAAGCATGTGGAGATTAGTGGAAATAAGTTCAGGGAATAAGAAACTCAACAACCCTGGCAGCATTAGGACTAGGTTGACCTGAATGCAAAGTCAAAGTCAAGGAAGTACCTGAAGTAAGTGAAATTCAAAACCTGGAATTTCAGAAATTTTGATCCAGGCATCAAATTCAGGAACTAGACAGGAAACTGGAATATGACTTATCAAACAGTGAGTGGATCAAAAGCCAGGTTCTGTTTGGAATGAGTTTAGGAAAACAACACCAAAGATACAGGTGGTGGTTTGACAAGTGCAATTTGCTTCATGCAAAGGATAAATTTGAAGCCAGATCATTTTAATATGGCAACATGCTAACCTCAACTGAAGGCAATCCAAGCTGTGAATTTGGACAGAATGAGTGAATTAGCTTCCCGTATTTCCATGGAAATAGATTGCTCTCATTATGAAATGCAAAAAGGATAATTTTGATTACATTAAATTAAAAAGGTTTTGCACAAACAAAACTAATGCAACTAAGATTGGAAAGAAAGCAAAAAACTGGAAAGCAATTTTTATAGCCAGTGTTTCTGTTAAAGGTCTTATTTCTCAAATATATAGAGAACTTAATCAAATTTATAAGAACATAAGTCATTCTCCAACTGATAAATGATTAAGAGATATGAACAGGCAGTTTTCAGATGAAGAAATTAAAACTATAATAATGTGACAAAAATGTTCTAAATCACTATTGATTAAAGAAATGAAAATTAAAACAACTCTGAGGTACCACCTCATACCTATCAAATTGGCTAATTAAAAAAAAAGGAAATTATATATGTTGGAGGGAATGAAGGAAAACTAGGACACTCATGCACTGTTGGTGGAGTTGTGAACTGATCAAACCATTCTGGAGAGCAATTTGGAACTATGCCCAAAGGGCTATAAAACTGTTCAAACCTTTTGATTCAGCAAATATAACTACTAGATCTATATCCCAAAAAGGGGGAAAGACCCATATGTACAAAAAAATGCCAGATATTTTTGTGGTGACAAAGAATTGGAAATTGAGGAGATATCAATCAACTGGGGAATGGCTGAACAAGTTGTATTATATGAATGTTATGGAATACTATTGTTCTATAAGATGATGAGCAGGCTGATTTCAGAAAAACTTGAAGGAATTGATACTGAGTGAAGTGAGCAGAAACAGGAGAATATTGTACACAGTAACAACAACATTGTGCAATGATCAATTATGATAAGACTTAGCTCTTCTTAGCAAAACAGTGATCCAAGACAATTTGAAAAGACTTGTGATGGAAAAATGTCATCAACATCCAAAGAGAGAACTATGGAATCTGAATACAGATTCAAGCATACTGTTTTTGTTTTTTAAAAAATTTGTCTTTTGTTTTTTCTTTCTCTTGGCTTTGATTCCTCTTTTGTTCTGATTCTTTTTTCACAATATAACTAATATGGAAATATATTTAACATGCTTGTACATTTATAGCCTATATCAGATTGGTTTTGCTGTCTGGGATACAGAGGAGGGAAGGGAGGAAGGGAGAAAAAATTTGGAACTCAAAATCTTACAAAAATGAATATTAAAAACTATCTTTACATGTAATTGGGAAAAATAGTATGGAGTTCAAGGAGAAAAAATGTTCCTAAATTAGAAATAATGAGAATAAATTTGGGTTTGGATATAATTAATTAAAAAGGTAGTATGATAAAATCAGAAGTCAGGTTGTAAGAGGTTAAAAAGAGAGAGTAGAAAGTAGAGGAACCTATTGAAGATGGCCTTTTTGAAGAGTTTAGCTATAAAGGAAAGAAGAATTATGGGAATTAGCAGGGATGGAAGGATCAGGGGAGGTTACTGCTTTTTTTTTTTTTTTTTCCCAAATGGGGAGAAATGGGCGTGTTTATAGATTGTAGGAAATGAGTCAGTAGAGAAGAGAGATTGAAGTGAAAGAGTGGATCACAGAAAGGATAATCTATTGGAGGAGACAGGATGGAATGGGATTATTTGAATAAGTAATGAGCTTAGTCTTTGTTAAGGCAAAAGATCACTTTATCATGTGGGATGGGGGAAGTTAGGAAGTATGTGGTGTATGTGTGTGTGTGTGTGTGTGTGTGTGGGTGGGTGGTGTGGAGAGGGAAGTGACATAATCAAATCTGTGTTTTAGAAAAAATCCTTTTAATGGCTGAATGGATGATGGATTAGAGTAAGAAGGGATTTGGGGTAAGAGGTTTAAGAGGAATGGGAATAAGGAATAGGTGTTTGGAGATATAGAAGGAGGTTTCGTTAATGAAAACTGAAATATGAAGGGTACGATCAGGTATGAGAATGTTCATCTTTGAATTGGGGGGGGGGCACTACTCTTCTGACCTTAAAAGAACAAGCAAAACAGAAGATAGGAGGCCTGAGGTGGAAAGGGAGGGTTGCTCTTTGTCCTACAGGTTCTCCACATCCCAGGTGGAAGATTGGGCTGGAAGCCAGAAGTGGAAGATGCTTTGTGCTGCTGTGGATGAAAAGGTTGCTTTGAGGAAAAGGGAAGAAGTCTAATATGACCCCTAGCAGGAAATGGAAGATTCAGGGTAGGAATGCACCTTTGATCTGAGGTTTTCTCACTTGAGAAGGCTAGCTAGAACATAGACATAATAGGAATGTCCCCACAAACCACAATGATGACACAAGAAGAGAAAGATCCAAGAATGGACGCTGCTGGGGTTCTCCTTTCATCCTTAGAAGGTATCTTTGCCTGTACTTCTGCAGGTTATTTTCACCAAGCTCTTTTTTTCATCAGCATGTATAGGCTGGTTTAGGCCTTGATATACCAGTTCAGTATCCCACCCCACCCCCTACTACCTGAGTCCTCTAAAGATTTCTCTGGGAGTGCTGGTGCCTGGATTTTCACTTAGTTTGGCTATTCCCCATGGCCCCAGGGGCCTCTCCTCTATGCATCTTGAACAAGGTGCTGTCTGCTCTTTGCCACCTCTGCTCCTGGCAGCCTCCCATTCTCCCCATTATACTGACACTTTACATGTTTAAGCACTATTCTATAATGGAATCAATCAGTCTTAGAAGAGGAATGATGACAACAAACATTAGTTAAGAGGGGAAATGGAAAGGTTTAATTTAAGAAGTTAAAAAAAAAACCTAGAAAGGATTTCGAAATATTTGAAAACCACGAAAAATGTATGTATGCCAAGGATAAAAGTGTCAGACACTGTAGGGGGAAAGCATTTATATAGATTAAGCGACAGAATCAAAGATGGTATTTTTAGAGGAAATAGAAGGAAGGAGGGAAATAAAGAGGGAGAGAGGAAGGAAGGGAAAGGAAAACAAAAGGAATAGAGGGAGGGGAAAAAAGATGGGAGGGAGGAAGAGGAAGAAAGGGAAGGAAGGAAGGAGGGGAAGGAAGGAAAGGAGGAAGGAAGAAAGTATGGAGGGAGGAAAGGAGGGAGAAAGATATGGTAGGAGGGAAGGGCAAAGTTAAAAAGAGGAAAAAAGAGAGGGAAAGAGGGAAGGAGGAAAGAAAGGAGGAAGGGAAAGATGCTATTGTATCCCAACCAAATGAAAGTAACAGGTAAGTATGAAAGCAGTAGCAGACTAGATGTTGACGACAACAGTAGCACTGGCTGACATTCATGCTGAAATAGCTATTCCAACAAACTTAGTATTTTGTGGAAAGAGTGCTCCAGCTTCAAAGACATTGTAGATGAGTGCAGCTTCACCTACACAGACTATCTCTCAGGATACATAGCTATTCATACAAGTTCCATACAAATGTCCCATGTATTGTGAGCATATCCTGTTGCAGCTTTCTCTGAGGAGTAAAACTTGGAATATCATGGACATGTGTGACCATTTTCAGGATTTGGCCCACTAGGGAAATTCTAATTAGCTGTAACTTGGTCAGGTCTCTCTTCCTACCCTATTCCATGGGTTACATATGTCCTGTACCAGGGGCAAAAAGTTTTTAGTGAAAAAATTATTTGGAGGTAGGGTATGTGTGTTTAAGATTTTCTTGTGCACTTCTGATCCGTGTGTGTAATTGAGGAGGGTGGAAACAGGTTTACCAGAGGCTCTGGTAGGATCAAAGTTGCCCCTATTTTACTTTATATTAGAAGTTCCTGAAAGACAAGTACTATATTTTCTTATCCATGTAAAATACTAGCTTTATATCAAAGCTTCCTTGCTTTTCTGTTTCCTTTGTGCTCTCACTCTTAGCTTTTCTTTTTTCCCTCCTTTTGTAAAATTTCAGTACTTAGCACAGTAAATTACACAATGGCAATTAGTATTTGTTGAATGAATGAATAAATTGAAAACCCTAAGGACCCACCATTATCTGTGAATATAGATATCAGGGTCACAGATTTTAGAGCTGGAAGGAATCAAAGGCTCATATACCTGGAAGAGACTACAGAGGCCATTCCTTTTACAGAAAAGGAAACTGAGGCTTACAGAGATTAATTGACTTACTCAGAGTCAAACAGCTAGACAGTAGACAGATCATCTGACTCCAGGTCTTCTGACTCTAAATCTTGCCTTCTTCCTACTATAACAAGTATCATAGGAATAAATCAGAAATTCATTATAAAAGATCAAGCATCATATCTTGTATTGTTCAGTCATTTTCAGTAATGTCTAAATCCTATTTGGGATTTTCCTGGGAAAGATACTGGAGCGTTTGGTCATTTCCTTCTCCAGTTCATTTTACAGATTAGGAAACTGAGGCAAAGCAAGTGACTTGCCAGAGTCACACAGCTATTAAGTGTCTAAGGCTGGGTTTCAATTTAGGAGGCTCATGCCTTTCTGACTCCAGACTTAACATGGTGCCCCTTAGATGACCCTCCCAAAAGTAGTATTTCATAAAAATTCTCTCTCTCTCTCTTTCTCTCTCTCACAAAAAATTTACTATTGAAAGAAGCAGAAAAAAAACATTTTGTACTTGAAACACTATAAAGTGTAAAGAAACAGTTTCTCTCCTTCCCATTTTTCTTCAGCATAGGAGGGAGGTAAATTTCAAAGGGGTCCTAAGATTTTGTGAGCAGGGGGAAAAATGGGGTTCACTCCTTCTAGTAGCCACTGTAGCTCATGGAATAATTCTCATTTATCCAAAACTATGACACTATATGTTCTTAAATATAAAGCATTTATAAATTAGTTACTGATATAAAATAAATGCAATAATAATTGCATCATAGTCCCATTACATTAAACCTGGGTCTCACTCTCTTAACAGTACAAATTGTGTCCTTGGAGCAGAATGGTAGTAGAGTTAAAGGTCTCTGATAGGGGGCATATGAGTGAAAATGCAACTAACAGCTGTAGATTTGTGATATTGATGTTCTTGATCCCTTTAGAAACATGCCTGTCCTACATGATGCTAATACTCTTCTCCTGGTTTTTCTGCTGGAAAAAAAATCTATTCCTTTTCTGTTCTTGAACTAATAAAAGTGACAATTCTTTTAATTTATATGATAAATCCAATGTCAACCAGGGTGAACAAGAATTAAGCCAGATTTTCCCTAAAAAGTCAACTGAACTGAACTTGATTGACTTGACATGGGGCAAAACTCAAGGTGTATATCCTTTGATATAATTTCCTGTTGGCTGTATTGAAATTGCTTCCTGGTCTATCTATGGGTATTAAAAAAAATCCCATTCATAAAAATCTATGCCTTTCTGAAGTGGTAGATGTCCTGAAGCCACAAGTCACTATTACCCTGACTTGGTAGCCAGATATATTTCCATATGAAAATGGGCAAGGTAAGAGCACATCTGCAGAAGCTAACTACTACCATACCCTTAAAGAATATTCTTGCCTATGCTTGTGATAAGTAAGCCTTTTGTTAACTATTCAGTGACCTATGAGTGTCTCATTTCAACTCAACATTGAATCTTAATATGGTACCTATGTCAAACCTAATCAAAACAACTCATAATCACCATTAAAAGAGTGATGAAGAAGTATTACACTATCATAGTGGGAAAAAATGGTTCCCTTAAGCTTTTAAACTGTAGAGCTCCTCAGTTTGATTCATTAGTCAAGGTTGATATGTAATTATGTCATTCTGGTCCTCTTCAAGTAGAAAGGATAATAACCAATGATCAACTTAACTAAAATTCTTTTCACACCTAACTTTGCTCTCTATCTTAAAGAATTGGAAACGGCAGGGATTTCCATCAATTGGGGAATGGCTGAACAAATTGTGGCATATGATTGTGATAGAATACTATTGAACTATAAGAAATGATGAACTCAATGATTTTATAAAAACATTGAAAGACTTGCAGAAAATAATGAAGAACAAAATGAGCAGAACCAAAGAGAACAATATTGTTTTAATAATACCTTTGAGCAAATAAGTTATTTTTACTAATATAAATACTCAAGTTAACTGTAAAGATTATATGAAGAAAAACCACTTTCTGCATCTAGAGAAAGAAATGATAAATAGAAATATGTGTAGAATAATTTTATATGCAGGTACATATATATATATATATATCCACACCTATTTGTATCTAATGGTAGTCATCTCTAGAGGGGGTGGGGGTGAGGAAGAGAAAAAAATAAATTTGCACAATAATATTGTATATTTGAAAGGAATAGCAAGTTGTGTTATGCAGTTCCATGTGAAATCATCTTTTTTATTGTACTATGTCATGGGAATGCTAATTTTAGTCCATAAATTAAAAAAAAAATAACAGCAAAAAGAAAAAATAACCAGTAGTCAAGGCAGCCAACCCAAACAAGCTTAGACTCAATAGAAATTGTTAGAGCAAAACAGAGTTCTCATTAAAACTTCTTAGGTTGGCTCTCTGGGAAACACACACACACACAAAAGCTCTATCACTCTTCAATCAACAGAATTCTGTATCATCTAATTATGCTGAGTAAAGCTATTGTAAAAACTGTTTCCCTCTCTCAAATCAGAACAAGTAGCAGAGATCAAACCAGAACCTCAGAGCTTTTACTTATCTCAAAATGTAATAACTCAACTGTGACAAAGTTCAGCCCTCTTCCAATCAGCAAGCTTCCAGAATTGTCTTCAACCTGGTGTAAATGTGATGATGATATATAAGAGGGGCTTCTGATGGAAGAAAATAGAGTAAGGTATCTCAATTGTGTAGGAGATGTGATTTTTAAAATTCAACACAATTCTTCAGTCAATAGGCAAAGTGATACTTCTAATCAGCAGGCTTCCAGTAAATCAATTGGAGCCTTCTAATCAACTAACTATTGCAGACCTCTTTGACTTCTCTTTTGTTGTATTCATCATTCCCTGCTTGCTAGATTCTTTACCACTTCTCTGGTGGCATAATCTTTGGATAGGTTTTTGTGTTTATTAGATAAAACTCACTAAGCACAACTTTCAACATCAAAACAATGTCCTACATCTCTGAAAAAGGCAGTATTCTATGTATATTCCTAATAGTATTCCTAATAGCATACATTTCTCCTCATATTTGAATGAGAAAACTATATTCATTTATACATGGATTTTATCAGTATTTCATGTACAAAATATTTTTCCTGTCCCCTTTCAGTAATCAAATTGTTCAGTTGAAAGGGAAGTTGATTTCATCCTTTTTCTTTATATAAAAGTTCATTTTCTCCCTTTTTTCAAGCAACTAAAGTGCTCATATATGAAATGGTAATAACCTATATCAAGTCAAAATATTCTGCTATGATTATTTTTATATATATTTTACTTTTGTTTGTCTTTCTTGGAATTTATCCCAGCAATGGGATTGCCGGTTCAAAAGATATAGACATTAATCATTTTTTAAAAACATAATTCCATTATTGTTCTGTAAGAAACGACCAACAGGAGGATTTCAGAGAGGCCTGGAGAGACTTGCATGAACTGATGCTGAGTGAAATCAGCAGAACCAGGAGATCATTATACACAGCAACAAGACTATACGATGATCAATTCTGATGGACATGGTTCTCTTCAACAATGATGTGATTCAAACCAGTTCCTATTGTTCAGCGATGAAGATAGTCATATACACCCAGAGAGAGGCCTCTGGGAACTGAGTGTGAACCACAACA
>JAJPUD010005232.1:56569-69765 GCA_023553655.1 Myrmecobius fasciatus | reverse complement strand
CCTCAAGATTTCCTCTGAATTAGATAAGTTGGAAGCACAAGATAAAAAAAAAAAACAGGGTCTGGGATGTTTTGAAAAAAAGTGATAAAAATTAATGTGGACACATTACTGAAACTACATGAAGCTTAGCTACTCAAACACTTTGAAGGACACAAGAATGCAACATGGGAAGTGGTAAATAAAATGAGCAGTCTGCAATCTCTATGTCAAATGTTGAAAGGAAGTAAATGTGATGATGATGTATAAAAAAGTCCTGATAGAAGAAAACAGAATAAAGTATCTTAATTTTTTTATTCAACAAATACAAGGAATTGTTCAGAATGAGATAGATTTGCTTGGAACATTTCTACATGAAAAAAAGTCAACATGACAGATAAAATAATTTTAAAAAAGAAAAAAATTGCAAAAATGTTTATGGTAACTATGGCAGACAAAAAGTTTGAGACCTAAGGAAATGAGAAAAAACAATCCTAATCAAATGTCTATAATGGATAGTCAAAGGATATGAGCTGGCAATTAGAAAAACCAAATTACTAAAAATTACTTGAACAAACACTTAGATTCATTGATAATCAAAGAAATGTACAATAAAAAGCAATGACTACCACCTCATACCTATTAAAGTGGCAAAAAAATTAAATGCAAAGAAACAATCATAATTGGGCTGTGGAAAACAGGTACAGCCATTTATTATTGGTGGAAGTGCAAATTTGTAAAATTTTTATGGAGGAAGGTGATGGTAAAATAATATGGTTAAGAAATAGTTAAAAAAAAGAAAAAAGAAAGAAAGAAAGAAAAACAAAAAAATTACCAAAACCCTCCAAACTTGGACCAATAATTGTATCGTAAGGGATGTACTCTGAAAATGTTAACAAAGACAGCCAAAAAAAAGAGCAGCATTATATGAAACTGAATAATAATAATTAGCTAACATTTATGTAATGTTTACTATGTATTAGGCACTGTGCCAAGTGCTTTACAATTATTGTCTTAGTTGATCCTCAAAACAACTATGGAAGACAGATGCTGTTATTATCCCTATTTTACAAATGAAGAAACTGAGGCAGAAAATTGAAATGACTTTCTCAGGGTCATATAACTAGTAAATGTTTGAGGCTGTATTTGAACTCAGGTTTTCCTGACCTCAGGCCTGGCAGTCAATTCCCTATGCTTATCTAGCAGCCCAAATACCCATCATTAAGAAAATGTTAATAAAGTGTGCACTTTTAAAATAATAATCTGTGATTATGTTTAGGGAACTTCAATTGTGGAAACTCCCTCCACCAATGCAATTAATTATTCTGAACTTCTAGTCTTAGAGAGTTGGGGGAGTGAAGAGGGCATCTAGAAGTTGTCACTTGCTTAGGATTACAAATTCAGTCGGTGTCAAAAGTCACTTCTACATCCAAGCCTTCCTGGCATATCTTGTATATGATAAGATGTAGTTCTAGATTTCTTTATGCCTATTAAAACTTGTACTTCCTTGAATGGTATTTTCTGTTACAACACTTAGCACAGTAACTGATACATGGTAGGTGCTCAACAAATTGCCTTTTCAAGTCTCTCCATTGATCAGAATGGATTTTACAGGGAATCAATATATTAAGAAATATATTTCCGGGGCAGCTAGATGGCTCAGTAAATAGAACACCAACCCTGAAGTCAGGAGGACCTGAGTTCAAATCTGGCCTCAGATACTTAACACTTCCTAGCTGTGTGACCCTGGGCAAGTCACTTAACCCTGTCTCAGCAAAAAAAAAAAAAAAAAAAAAATGAAAGAAAAAAAAAAAAAGAAAAGAAATATATTTTCCTGGTTGGGTATGTTTGTAAATTGGTGAAATGATTAGTCATCACTAAAATATATTACTTATGTTCTCACTAATCTTTTAGAGATTAAAAGTCAATATAGGCAAATTCCAAAGGTTTGCTAGTGCTTATATTTTCTATATAAACAGTATGAGTTGGCAATTCTTCACAAATTTCACACTACTTAGATTTATAAGCTACATTTGGGTGGTAAAGTCTTCTAGTTAATCTGGCATACCATTTTGATCCTTATACACAAAGTCATCGTGTAGAACTTTTTTGACTATATGAGGATATGCTCTGGGTAGCATCACTTCTTGCCACCACGAATGGGATAGTCACAATCCAATTTGATGTTTCTTGAACAGCTCGAACTTTTGCCATTGACTCAATAGTAAGATGTTCTCAGTTTATGGGAACTTGAGTCCTTTAATATTGCTTCTTTGCTTATTGGAGTATATCACTTCTCTTAGTTCACCAGCTATTTCCTCTTGCTGATGACCATTGATAGATCATCAGGCAAAGTATGCTGAGCCATTGGAACAAAGATAGAGCATCCACGGTTTCTTTCAATATGCCACAGTTCTGTTTCAAAACACCACAGTTTTGTTTTCATGTGGCCTTTGGGACAGAGTATATATCCCATTTTAGTTGCTCACTTATGTCTTCAGATGGCTTGTTTAGACAATTTTTAAAATTTCTTCTCTGCTGTGATTTCATTTTGATTATTTTTTATATTGACAATTTTATTTTCCTATCTTTTAGGTTTATTGATTTAGTTATTTCAAAGAACTAGCTTTCAGCTTTGTTTATCATTTCTACAGGCTTTTTGTTTTCCATTTTGGGTATTTCTTCTCTAATTTTTTCTTTTGGATATGTAAATGTATTGAATTTCTAGTTTTCCATATTGCATACTCAATTCATTAACCTTTTGTTTTCTATTTTGTCCATCTATGTTTTTTGAGATATAATTTTCCTCTGAGCCCTACTCGTTAGCTGTATCCCTATAATATCTGTATTGTCTATTATTATTCTGTTTCACATTGTTGCTAATTGCTTTTTATTTATTCTTAAACTCTATCATTATTCATAATATTACTTTTATGTTTCCAGTTAGGTTTATATTTATATCCATTAGGTTTTATATTCCAGTTAGGTTTCTATTCTCTGTATTCTATGGTCTATTCAGGGTATGCTTAATATTTCTAAATTGTTTGATTTTTTTTTACATTTACTTATAATTTCTCTCTGACCTGTCAACGTTTGTTTTTTTTTTCTTTTTAAATAGCATTTTTATTTTTTCTAGTTATGTGGGAAAACAACTTTTATCATTCATTTAAAAAAATGGATTTCAACTTTTTTCTCTTCATCTCTTCCCTTTCCCTAAGATGGTAAGCAACATGTACAATCATGTAAAACATTAATAAATATTTCTAAGTAGGTGCTATGTGCCAGAATCTGTGGATATTTGTCAGGAATATAGAAAGGATTCTAGTGCAATTGCACTAGATGAACTCTGAGGACTTTTCTAATTTAGAGATTCTATTTTCCAAGGCAAATACTGGTTCACTTTCATCATCCTCAACCCCATCATTTACCTCCACTGCAAAAAAAGGGAGCACCAACACTTTTAATTAAACATAATGACACTTGGGGAAGTACATTCTCTACTGAATAATAATGGACTTGGCTTCCTAGTCTATAATCTCATTGGGCTGAGCAGATGTTCATTTCTTTAAAAAAAAAACCCAAAATTTTTGTTTAAAATTTTGAGTTGCAAATTCTATTCATCCTTCCCTCCTTCCCTTCACCTCTTCCTGAGATGGTAAATGATCAGATAAAGGTTACAGATGTGCAATGACATAAAACATTTCCATATTTGTTGTTTTGTATAAGATTCAAATAAGAAGGAAAATGGAAAAAAAGTGAAAAATAGCATGCTTTAGTCTGTATTCAATTAATATCAGTTCTTTCTCTGGAGGAAGACTCCACCATTAGTCCTTTGGGATTGTTTTAGATCATTGCATTGCTAAAAAATAGCTAAATCATTTACAATTTTTCATTGAACTTTCAACTTTTTAATTTTTTGTAATCAAAATGATCTATTTTAAATTTTGTAATTCTTTCTGTATCTTCTTTGGTACTAAATTCTTCCCTTATCCATAAATCTGACAAATGAACTATTCCATGCTCTCTTAATTTGCTTATGGTACTCTTTATGTATAAATCATGTACCCATTTTGACCTTATGTTGGTATATGGTATGAGAGGCTGATTTACACTTAGTTTCTGTCATACTGTTTTCTAGTTTTCTCAACAGTTTTTTCTCAAATAATGTACTTTTTCCCCAAAGCTTGAATCTTTATCATATACTAGATTACTACGATCATTTACTATAATGTAACTTGTACCCAATCTATTCCATTGATCCACCACTTTATTTCTTAGCCAGTACCAGATTGTTTTGCTATTTATCGCTTTATAATACAATTTGAGATCTGATTTGACTAGACTACCTTCCTTCACATTTTTAAAAAAATTGATTACCTTCATATCCTTGAGCTTTTGTTCTTCCAGACTGATTTTGTTGTTTTTTTTTCTAGTTCTATGAAATCAATTTTTGATAGTTTGATTGGTATGGCACTAAATAAATAGATTAATTTAGGTAGAATGGTCATTTTATTATATTAACTCAGCCTAGCCATGAGTAATTAAAATTTTTTTCAATTGTTTGATTTAATTTTGTGTGAAAATTATTTTATAGTTGTGTTCATATATAGTTCTTAGATTTGTTTTAGCAGGTAGATTCTCAAGCATTTTATATTGTCTACAGTTATTTTAAATGGAATTTCTCTTTCTGTCTCTTGCTGCTGGATTTTATTGGTAATATGTAGAAATACTGATGATTTATGTGGGCTTACTTTAAAACTATGTAGTTTTTTAGTACTCTAAGATAATATCAGATCAGATGCAAAGAGTAATAGTTTTGTTTCTTCAATGCCTATTCTAATTATTTTAATTTTTTTCTTCTTATTACTATAGTTAACATCAAATTCTGTTTTTATAAAAGCAGTAGGTGATGCTGAATTATTTGTATTCTTTAACCTTCCTAATTAAAAGACAATATAGTTTTTTTTCTTTTGTTTTATGGTGCCAATTTTAAATGGATTTCATTTTCTAGGATAAGAGTTGTATTTCCACTTGTTGACAGGACTAATAAAATGCAATACTGTTCACTTCTCCTGCACACATTCAAGTATTTAGAAGGCTTAGATTTACACAGAAGCTTAAATGTTGCTTTTAAATTTTCACTACTTTGGCAACACATTTAAGTCTTTCAATTTTTGGAAAGTTGGGCTGTATGCTCTTTCTTTGGGTGTATTCAGTCAAACTCTTCAATAGTGGGTTCAGAAAAAGCACCTTTAGACGGGGTCACTCTACCTCCTGAGACTCCATCAGGGATGCTTCCTGGCCTGCCTCTTTACTCTGCTTAGTAATGATGAAGCTGCATATCATTTCTTTCTGTTGATGCTCAAATTCTCCTTTCTCAGCAGCCTGGTTCTTATCCAGCCAGTTGATTATTTTGTCATATTTGTCAAGAATTTTCTGTTTGTATATATTACCAATTTCACCTTAGAGTGATATTATTGTTGAGCTTTTTGCCATTAAACAAAACCTGCAGAAATTTCTGGATTTCAAGTATCAGAGTGGAACAATACACAAATCTGATTTATCTAACTTGGCATTTCTTAGGATTTTTCTCATTGGATCCAGTGTGTCACAGAAGAAGATACATTGACTTTCTGCTTCTCATATTTAGCTGACTTAAAAGAGAAAGGGAATGAAATCAATTAAAGGAAATTAATGAAAGCAGAAGCCTGAAAATCATAACTTAATGTGAATGGATTAAACAATCCAATAAAACAGAATGGTGGTATAGAAGTCACCATCTTCATGGAAGGAGTCAATCTCAGTACTGGTTTGGATATTGGAAGGGAGGATGATTCTTTTGCAGCATCAATGATTAAATGTTTATGTGTTGGTGAAGGCAATGTAGCTTGTGGTGGTCCTTTTTCCATGGACATTAGCAATGCTCTCCACTTTCCCATGTTGGAAGACTCCTACATAAGAAAAAGTAGTACTAAAATCAATGCCAACTGGGCATCTCTTGGTATGGTTGATGGACATTGGGAGCCTTACTTGAACTACTGTAGAATAAGAAGGGCTGTGGCTGTCTGAATCCAACATAGGTCTTTCAAATCTAACTTCTCTGAAAGTCTGTTCAGTTATGTCTTTTTTTGTCTGCTTGACAGACTTATTCATCTCAAGAATGAAATGTGAGTTTCCAACCATTATTATACTAAAATTATGTATTTTCACAATTAAACATTTCCTTTATGAATTTAGATGTTATATCTTTTGTGGGCATATACTTAATATTGATATTTTTATTTTTATTTATTTTTTGCTGAGGCAATTGAGGTTAAGTAACTTGCTAAGGGTCATACAGCTAGGGAATGTTAAGTGTTTGAGATCAGATTTGAACTCAAGTCCTCCTGATTTCAGGGCTGGTGCTCTATTCACTGCACTACTTAGCTGCCTTATTGATATTTTTATTATCTATTGTACCTTTAAGCATAATGCAGTTTTGCTGTTATCTCTTTTGTCATTGTAACTGTTTATTTTTGTTTTGTATGATTGCATTATTATAATTTCTGCTTTGGGGGAATCACTTTAGAATAGTAGATTTTGTTCCTGACTCATTTTCATTTTGGATTTTTTAATGTTTTTTATGTGTTTCTTTCATACAACAAATTATTGGGTTTTGTTATACTCCCATCCCCCTCAAAAAGAAGAGATTAGATATATGGGTTTCTGAAAATAATCAGCACTAAGGTTAGAAATCTGGGTACAGAGCAAGAAATAGAATAATCTTGTTTAGGAATGATGAATATAATAAGGGAAGGGACCAGGGTGACTTTATAACTTGAAGTACAGAATTACTCCTACCACATAAAACTGATTCTTTAGTGAAGTAATATTTCTAAAAATAAAATATAATAACAATAAAAAGACTTCATCAAAAAATTAAATGAATTAGTGAGTGAATAAATATCCCATGAAAAATGAGACTGGAATGAGATCTACAGATTCGATTCTAACTAATTGAAGTTCCTAATTGCTGAAGAGTTGTCTCCTGCCTGCTTGACAGATTTGTTTTGATACTGAATATATGAAATTTAACCACTACCTATCTTGCAGTGTCAAGCAAGTCTTTTGTTATTTGTATTCAAAATATCTAGGCATTTTCATTGAATTATTTCCTGTGGTTTGGTATTTAAGTATTTTTCTTTTTCATTTTTAAAGTCATCATGTGCTGCTGGAAGACCTATGATTCTTATATTATCTTTGCCCATTCTGCTTTCAAGATTAAATCACTTTGGGTTGTATAGAATTTAATGTTGTCTTTGCTTCTTCTTTTACCAATTGTTTTGCTTTTTTCATTTTTGTATTTCTGAATTCCAGATCTCTTAATTTTCCTTTTCAGAGACTCTACTTCTTTGGAAATATTCTCCATCATGTATTTATGTTCTCTACCTTTTTAAAATTCTGATTTTTAAACTTCCATTTTTAAAACCTGATTTCCATCCTATTATCTCCTTTTAAGAGTTTATTTTCTCATTTGAACCATTCTAGAGTTTCTTGTCATTCCATCTTTAGAAATTCACAGAATTTTCTTTTTCCCCAGGGAATTTTACTTAATTTTCTTTTGAAGTACAGTGTATATAATGTATTATAATCTTTACTGAATTTTCATGGGTTTTAAAACATTATTCTTTAAATTTTCCTTTATTTTTCCTTTTATTCTTACTAGTTCCTCAATTGCTTATTTCTCTGAGAGTTTTCAGCCTTTTTTCTTCCCCCCTTCCACATTTTTTAACATGTATATTAACTTCTTAAATACAATTTCTTTATGAATCATGTTGGGAGAGAAAAATCAGAACAAAAGGGAAAAACTATGACAGAAGAAAAAAAAGTGAACATAGCATGTGTTGATTTACATTCAATCTCCATAATTCTATTTCTTGATGCAGATGGAGTTTTCTATGCAAAATTTATTGGGGTTGCCTTGGATCACTGAGAAGAACCACCTGTTTTATAGTTGATCATGGCACAATCTTGCTGTCAGTTGTTTGCAATGTATTCCTGGTTCTGCTTGTTTTGTTGAGCATCAGTTTGGGTAAATCCTTCCAGGCCTCATTCATCATTTTTAAAGAAAAATAATATTCCATAACATTCATATACCATGACTATTCAGCCATTCTCCACATGATGGGCATCTACTCATTTTCTAATTCTTTGCCACCACAAAAAGAGCTGCTACAAACATTTTTGCATATGGGGGTCCTTTTCTCTCCTTTATGATTTCCTTAGGATACATACCCAATCATGATACTGCTGGGGTATGTACAGTTTTGTAGTTCTTTGGATATGGTTCCAAATTGCTCCCCAGAATGGATGGATCACTTTACAACTCCAACAACAAAACACTAATGCTCCAGTTTTCCCACAACTCCTCCAACATTTGTCATTATCTTTTCCTGTCATCTTAGCCAATATGAGAGGCACGAGGTGGTACCTCACAGATGTTTTAATTTGCATTTCTCTAATCAATAGTGATCTGAGCATTTTTTTTCCTAGATTTTTTCTTAAATTCCCAGATTCTTGTCTTTAGCTATTCTCCTCAATTTTTGACCACTCTCCTTTCCATTGCCATATTTATCACTGATTGGGTATCCTCAAACTTATGATGAAGGGAGTTTGGCATGTGGGCTTGCTTTGACCATTAAATGTGGGGTGCAGGGAATTAGTCAGTAGAAAAGGAAAGATTGAAAATTAGAGTGAGGGAATGAACCTGGAGGTAAATCTGCAAAATCAAAGTGAAAGAAATGGGATCAACGGTACATGTAGTAGGGTTGGTCTTGGCAAGAAGGGTTACTTCTTCATGAGAAAAGGAGAATTTAGTAGAGGGTGAAGTTTTTTAGGGAAGTAGAAAAGGGAATAAGAGAGTACTCAAGAAGAATGGTTTCTTTTTAGAAAAAAAATAAATGAGGTGATGTCATCCACTGAAAGGCATGTTTAAATGATCTTGCTATGATGAGAATCCAATAGAGATAGCATATAGTTGCAATAGACCCTCTCTGTTCCATTGAAGGATTTTTTCACCCCCAACTCTTTTCAATAAAGCATGGGCAAGATGGAGGATATGGTTGATGGAAATAATCCCAGGATCGTGATTTGCTTTAGCAAAAAACAAAAACAAAACACAGGGATTGAAATATTCTAAAGTTGAGGATAATATAGAGTTGAACAGGCTAGTTCTTTTTTTTTTAAAAGCTTTTTATTTGCAAAACATATGCATGGGCAATTTTTCAACATTGACCCTTGCAAAGCTTTCTGTTAAAAAATTTTTCTCCCCTACCCTCCACCCCCTCTCCTAGATGGCAGGAAGTCCAATACATGTCAAAATACTTGACAAATCAAATGTGTATACATATTTATACAGTTATCTTGTTGCACAAGAAAAAATTGGATCTACAAGAAAAAAAAACCTGAGAAGGGAAACATAATGCAAGCAAACATCAATAGAGAGCATGAAAATGTTATATTGTAGTACATATTCAGATCCCTCTCTCTGGGTGTATATGACTTTCTTCATCACTGAACAATTGGAGCTGGTTTGAAACATCTCATTGTTGAAGAGAACCATGTCCATCAAAATTGATTATCATATAGTCATCATTTATATCAAAATTTCTCTTCTCTATTCTTTTACCAAGAAAATTATAAATTCAGTTTCAGTTCTCTAACAATGTCTGAGTCAAAAACAAAAACTTGCCAGTAGCAGTGACTTATAATTTTCAATATTAAATATCACAGAATCTCAGAATTGAAAAAGATCTTCCACACTACCTGTATATAAATCAGAGATCTTTACATTTGGGGATGGTAGAATAGTACTGAGGCAAGAGTCTTGACAGGGAATTCCAAAGACCTTGGTTCAAATTAACCTCACAGGGCTTCAGTTAAAGGAGTTGGAAGAAATGGAAATCTATGATCATATATATTCCCAGCAAGCAGCTATGCAGTTTTTACTTGAAAATCTTCAGTAATGAAAACTTCCTTGTTCAGATGATGTTAGAGAGGCCTGGAGAGACTTGTATGAACTGATGCTGAGTGAAATGAGCAGAACCACATCATTATACATGGCAATAACAAGACTATATGATGATCAATTCTGATGGACTTGGCTCTCTTCAACAATGAAATGTTTCAAACCAGTTCCAATTGTTCAGTGAAGAAAGTCATATACACCCAGAGAGAGGGATATGAAATGTGGACCACAACATAACATTTTCATGCTCTCTATTGATGTTTGCTTGCATTGTTTCCTTTCTCAGAATATTGTAGATACGATTTTTCTTGCACAACAAGATAAGTGTGGAAATACATATACATTGATTTGATTTGTCAAGTATTTTAACATAATTAGCATGTAGTTGACTTCCTGCCATTTAGGGGAGGGATGGGGAGTAGGGGGAAAAAATTTGCAACGGAAAGCTTTGTAAGGGTCAATGTTGAAGAATTACCCATACATATGTTTTGCAAATAAAAAGCATTAATAAAGAAAAAAAAAAAGAAAACTTCCTTGCTCTTCTAGCCCTTTCTACCAGTTGTAGACAGCTCTTATTGCTGGAATATTTTCCTTTATATTGAACTAAAGGCTAACTCCCTTTAGATCTCATGTGTCCTTTCTAGTTAATGATAGTCCTATCTAATATTTATTTGATGCTTTTCAATTTATAAAGTGCTCTTCTTATAAAAATCTGGCAAGGAAAGCAATATGAGCCCCATTTCCTTTTTTTTGCATATAAACTTTAATTGGAAATACAATTGTGCATTATCACCATTTCTACTGCACATTCCACTGTCAAAAAAAAATCAGACTGAGTAAAAGTCACATATGTCAAGAGATTATACTTGTACCACCAAGGAAAAAGTCAGATTTCTTTGAATACTATTTCAGTTCTACATAGCACAATTTTACATTTTTATAGTTGTGAGGAAGGGGAGAGAAATGGTAATGTTAAATGAATAGTGGGAAAATACCAAAGAAGTTATGTAATGTTAATGGTTTCTGTGTTTTTTATTCTTAATCTGCAATATCTGTTTTACCTTCTAAACAATTTGCCTCAAATGGGTCCCTTTTGATTTCCTAAGTTTTTTTGTCATATCAGGTCCTAATTGTTAAAGTTTCTCCAAGATAGTGTCCGTCTTGCTTTTCCTCTTCATCCCACCAGAGGAAACATGCTTAAAGATGTGGGATAACTTGCATAATACCAGACTACTTAGTGTTCACATTATTTAAATACCGAGAGTTCTATGCAATAACTTTGTATAGACAATCTGCATCAGCCTAGAAGGTCTGGTTTCATGTGACCCATGATAGACCTCAAGAGGGGGAGAGAACTGTTTACTACTAAACCTAGCATGGATACTGTATAAGACTATCATTGGATAAGTATCTATTAAGTTGAATGCTTCATTAACTCCACGAAGTGATAACCTCCACTTCTTTCTGTGTATTTTTGAAGGTTTCAGATGGATCCAGAATGTGTATACAATAAGATGACTTGGAGGTATAGAGAGTAGGCATTTGATAAATATTTGTTGACTGATAGTTATCGGATTCCTATTAAACAAAATGAAGCTCTTATGGATCTTTGCTTCCTTCAAATCTCAAGTAACATATCATGTACAAGAAGTTTTTCCCAATCCCCTTTAATACTGGTTTCCCTGAGATTACTTCTAAATTTTCCTGTCAATCAAGAAACCCTTATTAAGTGTCTAGTACTGGGCTAAGGGTTGGGGATTTAAAGCCAGAGACAATCCTTAATCTCAAAAACCTCACAGCCTAAAGGAGGAGACAAGATGCAAACACTGTGTATAAACAAGCTACATACAGGATAAATAGGAGATAATCCAATAGAGGGAAGGCTCTAGAATTAAGGAGAATTGGGAAAGGCTTGTTTGCACATAGTTGTTTAAATGTTATCTCTCCCACTAGATTGTGAGGTCTTTAGGAGCTAGGATTTTTTTTTTCTTCTTCTTCTTCACTATCCCTAACGTTTAGCAGTTCCTGGCACATAGCAGGCTCTAAATAAATGCTTGTTGACTTGACTGTCCCACCGTTCCCATCAAATACAATGAGCAGTCAGATTAAGCAACAGTTTTGGGACCAAGGCCAGGAAAGATTGAGGGGTAGAATAGAAAAGGAAAAAAGCCACAGGACGCAGATATCCGTCCTAATCAGGGGTTCATTCCCTCACACGCCCACCTATAATGACTCCCTCGGAAGGTTCTCGGGTGCCAGTCTTAGGTACACCTGGTCTACGCGTAGACTCCTGAGCACAAGCACAGCAGTTGAAGGTACTCGCCTGCAGGGGGTGGCATGGATTTGGGGTACAAACGTCTAGTAAACCCAAAGGAGGTGCAAATACTGCAATAATAAGAGCAGCTGCTTCACTAAAGTAGAACCGCGATCAAGGTGGGGAGTTGAGGGCTTGGGCCCACTTCCCCGCCCATCAATCACCTCTAGAAGAAAAGAAGCAAAACCTTCCTCTGGGGGTGGGGAGGAGGTCACGTTTCTGTGATGGTTGGTTGGCTTATTCCTAGGACGCACTTGGTTCTCTACTTCGGGGGCGTGACTGCAGGGGAGGGGAGGGGAGGGGAGGGGAGGGGAGATTCGTGGATGGTGTGTGCGAGTGTGTGCTGGCGCTCGCCAGGAGCACGCAGGCGCCTTTCTCCAGTTGTGCACTCCCGTGGTGGTGGTGTGAGAAAGAGGAGCAGCAGAGTCGTCCGCTTTTCCTCCCTTCCTCCCCACCCGGGGAAGGGAACCCGAGGCAACCCAGGGCGACCACCTAGCTCCGACCACTCATTTTCCCCCTTCCCCTCCCCCTTTCTCCCGCCCCTCCACTCGGGGAAGGCACGGGAGACCGGAGGGAGCCAGGAATCCAGCCTCGCAGCATTGCAGTCCCAAGAACGACGGCGGCTGCTGCTGCTGCTGCTGCTGCTGCGGCGGCGACGGCGGCAGCATTGGCGGGACTTTTCCTCCGGGAGGCGGAGCAGCTGGGACTACCGGTTGCACCGAGAGACGGCGGGGAAACCTCCCTCCCCTCCAGCTCACTGCACCCCCGCGCACACTCGCTCCCACTCCCGGAGCCAGCCCGGGCCGTGCAGCAGCCCCCGGGCCTGGGCTGGAGCGCTGACAGCTGCGGCGGCATCCCGGCAGCCGCGGCTGCCCCGGGAGTGCGGGCAGCAAGCGCGGG
>JAJPUD010005232.1:36382-56169 GCA_023553655.1 Myrmecobius fasciatus | reverse complement strand
GGATGCTGAGCTTCTTGCGCAGGACCTTTGGCCGGCGGTCGATGCAGCGCTACGGGCGGGGAGCGGCTGGGCGCGCGGCCGGCGGGCTGGGAGACGAGCGAGACGGGGGTCCCCGGGGGGCCTCTTCGGCTCCCCTGCCTGCCGCCCCCGGGGGCAGTGTGTTCCCCCCCGGAGGCGGGCCCGTGCTCACCGGCGGAGCCGCGGTTCACATCCCCGCGGCTGGAGCGGGCAAAGCGGCTATCTACTGCCGAGTCTTCCTGCTCGATGGGACTGAAGTGAGCGTGGACCTGCCGGTAAGTGCCAAGCGCCGACCCCCTTCCGGACTTCTCACCATGTATCCCCTCCTTACCCCCCACCTCGACCCCCAGCCCCCGTTCCTGTTCTCCTGGGAAAGGGCGGGGGATGGTCAACATTAGTGGCTTGGAGGCCCTGGCCTGCCTCTGGAGGTGGGGCGGGATCTCAGGTGTTTCCCAGACAGCCCCTCCCCCAGATTGTCTTCGGACCTAACCAACTTAGGGACACCCCCTTCTTTCTCCACCCAGGACCTGAAAAACCTGGTTTCAATTTTTCTTGCATAAACACACAGACACATACACATAGTTTGTAGGTCTTGTGGGGAGGTATTTCCTTCTCCTTTTGAGGGTCTCCCGGGGTTTCTAGGTGGCCCTCCATTCCACCGGCCAGCTTGGCCCCCAGCAGCAGCCTTGGCTCTCTCTCTCTCTCTCTTGGACGCGGGCGGGGTAAGGAGCGAGAAGAGGGGAGCGTTAGGGAAAATAACACAAAACTTCAGGATTGATGAACTTTTATTTGCTGATTGCAAACGTCGCCCCTCTAGGCGTGTATCTGTGTTTGTGTATGTTGGGGTGGGGTACTCTAGTGGTGGCCCTTCCTGATTGTAAGGAAACAGGCGTGCGTGATTTCTGGAGGTGCTATCTCTCTGGACTTTCTTCTCGGTGCAAGGTGCACGGGGCCCGCCCGGCCTGGCCGCTTTGGCTCGGCGGGTGCCGGCGGCTTAGGCTGCCTCCGCAGCAACAGCAGCAGCAGCCGCTGCCACTGCCACCACTGCCGCAGCCGCACTCACAGGTGTTTGCTCTTGCTCTCTCTTCTCCATCTCCTCCCCCCGCCCTTCCCCCGCCCCGCAGAGATCCGGACGGTACTGCAGCCCAGCCGGGTGGGGGTTTGACTGGAGGCGGGGCTGATGGTGATTGAGGAGTGGTCCTTCTGGCGGGAGGGGCCGGATCCAAACCACCTCCCCCCGTTTTCCCCCTGCTGGACGTCCTGAGAGTCTCTGCTTGGCTTTGCTCCAGGTTCTGGGCCAAATGTTGCCTTTTGTAGCCTTTGGGGATAACTCGAGGACAAAGCGCTAATTTAGAAAGACTGTTGCCAAATCTTACCCGAGTTTAATAAGGGAAGAAGTAGAAGGGTTTACTTTTAAAACCTTCAGAAGCAGCTTGTTTTACTTGATGATAGAACCTCAGAAGCTCAAAACTGTTGATGAGAAAAAGTTCATTAAGAAAGATTGATTTCGGATTTTATGCTTCTTGAGGCAGTTCTAATCCATATCAGGTTTATTTCTGAGGAACCTGTTTGCTCTATGGGAAATCATTTTTACCATAAAAGTATCCCTGTTTTGTAGTTATTGTCCCCTGAAAATAAAAGCCAAAATTGAAGCCTTTAAATGTTTTAAAATATCATTGAAGTGTTACTACTCCCACAGAATAAGTATGTACTTCTTTTTAACTGGGAAAGGGGAACTGAGCTTCTTTATTTGGGGGAGTGAATGGTGCCTTTCTTTTGGAAAGGTGCATAGGCTACAGATGGAATATGTTGCTTCAATTTAGATGGTAGGACTGTTTGGCTTTATTGTGTAATTCTGTACTCTTCAGCTCTGGGAAGGAAAGCCAGGAACACTTTTATCCAATATACAGAGGTAGTAAGACTTAATAAAGAAAGGGGGGGGGCAAATGAGGGTATTGAAGCCGTATGCATTATTGCAGTCATGTGATGAAATAGCTTTAAATGTTGTCAGACTACATCTGTAGTATTGTGTTTACTCAATTCTGGCCCCATGTTTTACAAAGCATATTGACAAAACTGGAATGTTTTCAGAGAAGTTATCCAGAATGAAGGAGATCTTAGATTCACCATAAATGATTAGTTCTGTTAGAATGTAAGCTCTTTGAAGGGGTTGTTTCTTTTTGTCTTTGTATCCTCAGCATAATATTCATAACAATAATAAACAATAATAGTGGATATTTATGTAGCACTTATGGAGGTGGTTGTATGCTGAACTGAATGAAATCTTTTAAAAGAAATAAGAATGTTTAGTCTGGATTGGAGAAAACTGTCTTCAAGTATTTAGAAGGCTGTCATGTGAAAGTAGGATTAGACCTGGATTATTTGGCCCCAGGGAGTGAATTAGGAGCAAAGGTGGGATTTATAGAAGAGCTGGATTTCAGATTGCTGTAAGGAAAAGCTTCCTAATGATTAGAGCTCTCCAAAAGTAAAAGAGGCTGCCTGAGGAGATAGAGTACATCACTGGAGATCATTAAGTGGTGGCTGGATGATCACGTTTGAATTATCCTCTGGAGATATGTGGAAGACTTAGAAGGGGAACCAGGTGGCTCAGTAGCTAGATGGCTTGGGTCTAGAATCAGGACCTAAGTTCAAATTCAGCATTAGACACTTACTAGCTGAGTGACACCAGACAAGTCGCTTAACTCTGCCTCAGTTTCCAATGGTAAACCATTCTAGTATCTTTGCCAAGAAAACCCCAAATAGAATCACAAAGAATCAGACATGACTGAAAAATGACTAAACAAAAATTAACGAAGAAAGGGAATAAGCATTTATAGACAGTGTTAAGCTTTGTAAATATTTTCTCTCTTGATCCTTTTAATAACCCATTTTACAGTTGGGTAAACTGAGGCAGACAAATGGAAGTGATTCACCCAGTGTCACATAATTAGTAAATGTCTAAATGAGACTTAAATTCTAGTCTTCCCGACTCCAGGCCTACTACTCTATCCCCTTTCCCACCTAGCTGCAACAGCCAAGTTGGGCAGAGTGGATGGAATCCGGAATTTGGAGTTGGGAGAAGCTGAGTTCAGAGAAAAGTCCACTCAGGCATTAGCTCTGTGAGCCTGGAAACTTAACCTCTGTAAAGTCTTGTTTCTTTATCTATATTAATGGGGATAGTGGGATCTATGTCAATAGCGTTACTATGAAGATCCAATGAAAGAAGCTACCTAAAAGGCTTCACAAACCTTAAGAGGTGCTATGTCAATGATAATTATTATTATCTTACAAAGGGATTTTGTTCAGGTACTGGTTAGGTCAAATGAGTCCTGAGACTCCTCCCAATTGAGACTGAAATGCCTAAAATGTTCATCTGACCAATTTTTTTTTAAAAAGATGTACTACAGGATTGAATTTCTTTGAGTGTTAAAAATTCCATCTTCCCATTTAAGATATTAATCTTTCATTTGATTTACAAACATCTTTTATGAACACCTATTGTATAAAGTAAGGTACATTCTTACTGGAGCCTGTATGTATATGTATGTAGGCTCTCTCTCAAATACACATAAAATATATTTTTATTATATTTAATATGTATTTATATATAACAACATATTATCTAAATATGCATATGGAACATTATGGGGTCATAGCTTTTGGATCTGGAAGGATTTTAAGTAATTTTATTTTCATTAATAAGTTTTTTGTTGCACTTTCCAATGTTACCTTGCCAGCAAATCCTGTGAATTTTGGGTTTGGAGGACTGCTAGAATATTAAGTTGCCTCTGGTGGATGACTAAGAGAGTATAGTACACTGGAAAGAGTACAAGATTTAATGTCAGAAGACCTGGATTTGATTCTCTAAATAGCTAGCCATGTGACAATACATAACTTTTCTGAATCAGTTTTCCCATGTGTAATATAGATATATTTAACAGTAACTGATGAAGAAAGGGCAGTGTGTGTATAAACATGTATATTTGTGTATATATGTATATACACACATATGTATACTTGCATACATATATGTGTGTTTGTATACACACACAGAATAGTTTTATTATTGTTAATTACATCCTTTGGGCCATTGTTCTATTTGATGCCCAAGCAGTAAAGAGGTGTGGGGGTAAGGAAGGGTATGTTTATGGATATGAATGTTGTTAAATCAAGAGCAGAAGTTTTCAAAGAGAAGGTGAACTACTGACAGTTCCCCCTCAATGTTTTGTTCAGCCTTGAAAAGGTTTCATTTGCTGTTCCTCTTTAATAAAATTTTTATCAAAAGGCTTAGACAAAATGTTCACTAAAGATGCTTCTGGATGCTGGCCCCTCATATAAATTTAAGTGTAAGGGAGCTGAGCTAGTCTGTGGGAACTTCAGAAGTTTCAATGTGGCAAGAGTCACTCCTAGAGCAATAATTACACTGGGTCATTTGGAAAAGGGGAGCACTTTTCCATTTGGGGATACTCAGATTTCCCTCTTTCCTCTTCTGGGAGACTTTCTAATTTGAGTGGTCAGTTTTGAGGAGGGAAACCTTAAGGCACTGAGGGAGACAATGAATATATTGCCTTCCAGTATTCCTGGTCATTGCCTGGCTAAACTCTGAATAGATATCAGGCCAACCCAGGAAATAACAGCTAATTAGAACCTTGGATTGGATGGCCTAATTGTTATTGATGGCTTAACTAGCCAGTAACATTAGTGTAAAGAGAGACTAGTAACCTTGGAAATGAAAACCAAAGCAGTACATTTCAAAGACACTCTTGAGAAAGAAAGGGTAAGACTTGATGCCGGATGACAAATAGTGATGATAACAAATGTATATAAATTGTTAAATTAACAACCATTATTATTTCATTTGGTGAAGGAAGAAAAGAAAAAAGACTCCCAAGTTTTTGTAACTGAGTAACTAGAATGGGACAGGGGTAGGAGAACAGAATAAGAGCATTTTCTGTCATGTTGTACCTTTCATGTCAGATCATTGCCCTGTCAAATGGATGTGTCCCTTGGATAAGAGGAAATAGGGTGGGATTTTTAGAGAGAGATTGGGGCTATATGGCTGAACCTCTTTGGGGAGGGATTCTTTTGCCTTTGTGGAGCCCTCAAAAATAGGAGGAGTTCAAGGTGGAAGATCCGAGGAGAAGGGTAAAGATCAAAGATTATAGTATTCTCTGAAAGGGTAACTAGTGATCATTAAGAAGTGAAGAACATAGGGAAGAAAAAAAGAGAGGGAGAGGAGCAGAACATCTAAGGCTGAGATACAGAGGGACAATCGAAAGAAAAAGAGGGGTGGTGCTTTAGGGGGAAAAAACCCTAGATTTAGTGGATTTGGGATTAAATGCTGGCAGTGCTTTCTCTTTACAAACAGTGTGACTTTGGTATTTAACTCCTTGGCTTTAGTTTTCTCATCTGTAAAATGAAGTCTTTGGGGCAGCTAAGTGGCAAAGTGGAAAAAGTGCCAGGTCTAAAGTCAGGAAGACTCAACTTCCTGAATTCAAATCTGGCCTCAGATAGGTACTAGCTATGTGAGCCTGGGCAAGTCACTTAGTCCTGCTTGCCTCAGTTTCCTCATCTATAAGTGAGCTGGAGAAGGAAATGGCAAAGTACTTCAGTATCTTTGCCAAGAAAACCCCAAATGGGGTCATGAAGAGTCAGAGCCAACTGAAAAGGATTGAACAGCAACAAGTGAGGTCTTTGGGCCAGGTGACTTTTCAGGTATTTTGAAACTTTTAAATCTATGATTCTGAAATATTGTGAAACACAATGGTCCCAAAAGTAAAATCCATTGAGGTTATGGAGAGAAGACAGCAATCAAATGTTACAGAGGAAAAGGATGGGTGTGGACAAAAATGGGGGAGAGTGACAGCAGCATCTACAACTCAGGAAGTTTATTTTGGGAGAAAGAGGAAGGTTAGACAGAGCAGCAGCTAGTGAGTGGCTTGCTCAGTAAAATTGTCTTCACTTAGATGCCGTAGGAAAATAGAGCTGGAAGGTACTTTAGAAATCACCTCCTCCAGCTTTATAATTTTATTTTATTTTATTATTTTTATTTTTTTATTAATACTTTTTATTTGCAAAACATATGTATGGGTAATTCCTAAACATTAACCCTTACAAAGCTTTCTGTTACAAATTTTTCCCCCCTACTCCTCACCCCTCCCCTAGATGGCAGGATATCCACTACATGATAATTATGTTAGAATACTCAAGAAATCGAATATATGTATAGTTATTGCATCATTTTTTGTGCAGGAGAAATCATATCTACAAGAAAGAATAATCTCATAAAGGAAATACAATGCACAGCTTTATAATTTTAAATATAATTTATAATTTTATAAGTACCATACATGGGTAATAAATAAAAGATGAGGAAACTGAAGCTCAGAACATTGATGAAGATCACACGACTGATCAAGAATTGGTGTGTAGCTTGCCCTCCGTTAGAATCCAACTTCTGAAAGTATGGCTCACAACCCCATATGAGGTCTTGTGACTGAATGTGGCAGTTGCAAAATCATTATTTATTATCAGTAAATGTTTGACTTGTATAACTATTTTATATACCTATTTTTAGGGATCACATAAACATTTCTCCAGTGGAAAAAAAAGGGTTCACAGGTGGGAAAAGTTTGTATTAGAATACACTTTTTTCCCTCTGAACTATCTTTCTATATGAAAGATTAATCTCAGTTTATACCTGAATGTACCTTTTAAAAAAACATTTAAACAAAGGTTTCCTGGGACTTCAAATAGACTGATTACTACTGCAGTGCTCTTTTCTACTACACCTCATTTGAGTAGCTGTCTTTGACTATGCAAATAGAATAATTATGCAAAATGCCTTGTTATTTTATTTTTCCCCCTTTGCCTTTAGAGAGACTTTCACCTGTTATTATGGAAGGAGTGCATCTATTCCCTTGTTCTGAATGAAAGTCAGGGCCAGCTGGGATCCAAAGATAGTTAAGTAGTAAGAAGATAACCTCATAAAACGAAGATTATTCTTTGTGGAATTCCAAGAGATCAGACCACTGATCCTCCCTTCCTCTCAACTGGGCACAAAGAAAAATGTTCACTATATGTTTCTGCTTACTGCCTAATAGTTTCCCTTCTGGAGAGTGGAGAAACCAATCCTTCTTGCTTCCTTGACTGCCAGATTCCACCCCTCTCCTCCTTTACAGCCCAGTTCGAGATTATCTCTTCCAGGAAGCTTTCTTTAATTACATCCAGGCTGTCATCACAATTCTTTATTTACTTCAATTTTTTTAAAAAATGGCCAGTGGATAATGATAAGGGGTAAAAGAAATCCTCTTCTTGCTTAGAGGAATTCAGCCCCGGTTGTGTGCCTGCACTTTGCTAAATGGTAAAATCTAAATTGAGAGAAGGGGTCAATTAGGAGACATGCCCGTGTTAAATCTTGCTTTCAGTAATGTGGTATGGTACCTTTCTGTCATTTTGAAATGCCTATCAGTACAGGAGATCCTTATATATGAATGATGCGTTCATTGACCAGTGTCCTAAATAGCTTTATAGAAGTTGTCAAATAAGGGACAAAAACCAGAATCGGGAGATGTGGGTTGAATCCTCACTGTTGCCTCTCATTCCCAGAGTTGACAAGAAAGATTTTTTTGTAAACATTTTTTCCTAAGTTTCATCAGATTTTCATGACATTATGTTAATATAATAAAGAGACTTTGGAGCCATTAAGCCCTGAGTTGAAGTACTACATTTGACATATAATGGCCATGTTATTCTGAGCAAGTTACTTAAACAGTCAATATTCTTGAAGAAAGGAACTCTCTTTTGCTTCTTTTTTGAATCCTCAATGCTTAGCAGCCTCCCTGACATATCACAGGTATTTACTATTAACTTAATTGTTAATGAATTATCTATTCAGAAACTATAATACTTAATCCTAAGAGATTACAAAATTTAATATAGAAAGAGAAATGAGGGGAAATGAGATTTCTCCAATTTGTTAAATAGGCAACTCTCTCTACTACTGAAGGGAAAGTAACAACCTTCATTAATAAAGAGAATTTCTTCATATAGGAAGTCTCCACACCAAATTCCAGTTCTAATTCCTCTTATCATAACTTACTTGTACAGTGGCTTATTACATTCTCATTCGAAAGTAGGTATGAGGCCTCTTTTTTTTTTTTTTTGAGGTTTGTAAAATGAAACTGAAAAGCATTGTCAGTCAGATGTATTCCAAGGCTTACCTGAGATTCTCCTCAGTAGAACAAAGGTGAATGGACCTCTTGTTCATTGACATCAGACAATTTTGATAAAATAATCTCAATTATTGTTTTAAATCAATTAGAAAAAATATTTTATCAATGTCACCAGGCCTGAAAATGGAAAGATAAGCTTTAGAAAGCCACTGTACAAATAAATACTAGCTTCTTATACATGGCTGTCTTGATCAAAAGAAGATCTATTCAGTTTTGCCCCAGGCAACTCAGATTGACTGAGCAGAGACCGGAATGCTTGGAAAGAAGAGCTGCTGGGATGGTAAATATTTGTGTGGGTAGCACCTGGAGAGAGACATCTGACAACACCTTTGAAAAACTGGAGAATAGCATGTCCAAAGATGCCAACACAATGCCTTAGACTTTTGACATTGGAAATGGGAGGAGGGAAAGATGAAAGAAAGTATTTAGCTGGTGAAGCTGGTGGATGGTGCATTGGATAGAACACTGACCCTGAAGTCAGGAGGATCTAAGTTCAAATTCAGCCTCAGACACTTAACACTTACAAGCTGTGTGATCTTTGGCAAATCACTTAACCCCAATTGCCTTGCCTCCCAACACCCCCCCCAAAAAAAAGAAAGAAAAAAAGAATTTACCTGGATATTCTGGGTCAGAGAGTAAGCAGTTAAGTCTTCTTCCCATTGGTGGGTAGAGACCCTTTTTTACAAAGGTGAGTGACTCCTCATTTTTTCAGAGTAAAAACCATTATTTTCCAAAGGAATTTAAAGATTTACTTTCCCTTCACACTTCCTTTGAATTGTTTTTCTGTTATGTCTGACTCCTCTTAACCCCATTTGGAGATTTCTTGGCAAAGATACTAGAGTAGTTTGCTATTTCCTTCTCTAGATCATTTTACAGAAGAGGAAACTGAAGTAAACAGGATTAAGTGACTTGCCCAGGGTCACACAACTAGTTAGTGTTTGAAACTGGGTTTGAACTCATGAAGATGAGTCTTCCTGACTCCAGGCTTGGTACTAAATTAACTGTGCCACATAGTTGCCTTCCCTCTTTACTAGTGGATTGTTTTCATTTATGGATAGAAAATTACTTTTGCTTGAAAGAGGACAAGATTGCCATCGTGAGGCAGCGTGTAGAGTAAATGTTGGGTTTGAACTTGAAAAACTAGATTTTATTCCTATTATTGCTTTCTACTAGCTATTTGATCTTAAATTAGTCAAGTAACTTCTGAGTCTCAGTTTATTCATTTGTAAAGTGAACATAATATTTATACAACTTTCCTCATAATGTACTAAGTGTAACAGAGTTACATGAGTCATCAACCTCACTTATGGGTTACCCCTCAGCCTGCTACTTGACTCATTCTCATATTTAATTTTGTTCTAATCTTTAGGGTAATTCAGATATGTTTGTATATTTCTTCATTAATATTTTGACATTTCTTAGTCATTTAAGCTCAACCAGGTTCATCAAATATAACATTAAATAAACTGGAGAAAGCTAATTTCTCAGTAGTTATTCATATCTTTCTATTAAATTTTATAATCTCTTAGGATTAATTAAATATTAAAGTTACTGAATAGACAATTCATTACTAAAGAAATTAATAGCAAAACAAAATCTTAGAAAATTATTTACATTATTTTAGCTGAGAGAATGGTCACAACTCACAACCAGCAGCACTTCCAACCTTCATTATTATGGGAAGTGATTTTTCTTCACTTCTAAAGCTGTTATCCCATCACTTTATTCACTATGTACTGATAACAAATCTTTGAAAGAATCTGCTTTTTCCTCTTTGCAAAAGGAAAGTTACAAAATCTTCTAATCTCAGGCATCAAATTCTTAATCTGTGATTTTCCCACTAAATTCAGAGGGACCCTCTACCACAGTGTTGTCCTGACAACTGTACTTAATGATAATACTACTATACTTAATTAATACTTAAGATGAAATAATGACAACTGAGATTAGTGGTCAGTATTTGGTGGTATGTAAGTAGGGGGTAGAGAAGTCTGATGAAGATGTGAATAGCAATAGGATAATGGAAATAAAAGGTGAAGATTAGTGTATTTTTAAAGTTATTAACCCTTGGGTCAAGACTTTGAAGGGAAGAAAGTAAGTGGATATGAACTTGAAGAAAACAGGTAGGAAGTTGGGGAGTAACAGTCTTATTCATCTTCTCCAACTTTGATTATAAAAGACTCATCTAACTTCTCTCTCTCTCTCTTTTTTTTTTTGCTGAGGCATTTGGGGTTAAGTGACTTGCCCAAGGTCACACAGCTAGAAAGTTAAGTGTCTGAGGCAACATTTTAACTCAGCTCCTCCTGACTTCAAAGTTGGTGCTTTTATCCACTGCGCCATCTAGCTGGCCCTTCTAACTTTTCTCAGTGTCATTCTGAATCATTCCTCATTTCACTCATGACAAAACTTGCATTGAAGAGAATAGGAGAGTATGAGGCAAAGGAAGAAATGGCAGAATAAGAAGTGATCTGAAAAAAAAAAGGAATTTCAGAGTTCTGTAATCTAAAGGTAAAATGAATGGTGAGATCAAGATGGAGACTGTAGGACTTAGGCACCAGTTGATGGACTGGGAAGTGTTTGAGGAGAGAACATTGAAGGCTCCAAATATGGTGTAAGGATTGGAATGGCCAGGAATACTGCCTGCCAGAGTGCTGAACTCCTTGAGAAAAGGGGTTGGAAATTTTATAGAGATGGACAAGAATCTATATAGGGTGATCATGCCAGATGAAGTGAACCTAAAAGGAGAAATTGTTCCCTCATGGTGGCAGAAGGTCTAAAAAAAGTGGCAGTGAGCATCAAGGACTTTGTGTCCTATGTCCTCCTAATCCTTACCTGAACATAATTGAAGAAGTATTCAACTCTTAACTTTGGTGAGTACTATGTGACCTTTGGCCAGTCAGTTAGCTTCTGTGAGCCTCTGCTTCGTCATCTGAAGAATGAAAAGACTGTAATAGTCTCTGAGGTTCCTTTCAATTCTAGACCCATGAGTCTGTATTATTTCTCTTATAGGAAGGAGTTTTTTCTTCAGATCTCTGATTCATAGGATTTAGAGTTGAAAAAAATAAGGGCCGTTTACTCCAGTCCTTTCATTTTATATATGAAGAAACTTAATCCAAAAGAAGTCAGGTGCCGTATAGGGGCCACACAGGCAGGATTTGAACCCACAGTCTCAGATAGCATAGCTAAAGTTTTCTATTGTATAACTTTATTTAATTTTTTTTCTTTTTATATTTTTACATTTTATTTTAATATTTGAAACATTTATAGCTCACACCCTTTCTGCTAGAGAACCCCTTGTGATAAAGTAAAACAGTTAATTTTGATTTGAATTGTTAAGTCTTTCAAAATTATTTGTCCTTCTAGTGTTCTTATTCTATAAATTATTCTCCTAGTTCTGCTCACTTCATTCTGTATCAGTTTATACAAATCTTCCTAGGTAACACTTTCTAAAGGACAATTGGTATTTAAAGGGCCTGGTCTCCTTGGGAGTTGTATGATCCCTGACAACTGAACAACTGGAAGGAACTTTATAGAGAGCCCATCTAATTCAGCCTCCTTCCTTTTATAAATGAAGAAAGTATGACTAAGAAAGTTTAATGACTGTACAAGGTCAGATGGACAGCAGGATATAAGAGAAAGGGTAGTGAAAGCTGGAGTCAAAGAATCAGAGCTCTGCTTCTTATTAACCATGTGATCTTGGGCAAATCTGTTCATTTCTTTGGGGCCCAGTTTCATAGATATAAGAATTGAACTGGTTAGATCAGAAGGTTTCTAATCTCTCTTCTAATTCTAAATCTTGAGAACCTATAATAGCAGAGTCAAGATTTAAACCCAGACCTCCCTTCTCCTAGCCCTAGTGCTATTTCCAATATGCCATATTGCCATGGCAGAGTAGAAACCAGATTTATTTTATTGACTTAGTTAGATTTTTGGAGTTTTTTTGATCAGGTGAAAGAAAGGGGAAGTGAGGAAGATGACCCTCCCTCACTTAAATCTACTTCACTTGCATGTCATGGCATTACCATACAAATAACAATAACGGAGACCAGAGCAGAACTTAGTTTTCTTGGTTCCTAGATTAGTAGTCTTTCTAAGTTTAAGTGAATAACTTTAAGGTTACTTCAACAAGCCTTTGGATTCATCACTTTTCCCTGTCAAAGAGTTGGGGGGGGGGGCATCTACCACAGACATGTGAAAATTTCCCCATTTCATTGAGCAGATGAGAACAATGTATTCCAATAGTAAGGTGGCTGAAGATACCATGGTCATCCTTTGCATCCCAGGCCGTCGCCTGTAATCTTGACTATGTCTTGTCTCTGGTCTTCAGTCACTCTAAAAGAGTGACTAAGGCTGATGACTTTATGCAACTCTTCCTCACATATTTCCAGTTCACAACCAAGACAAGATATCACCCTCAATGTTATTGGTCCTCTTAAAAAATGAAGGCTCAATAGAGGCACCAGCCCTGAAGTCAGGAGGACCTGAGTTCAAATCTGGCCTCAGACACAATATTTCCATATGACCCTGAGCAAGTCACTTACCCCCAATTGCCTCGTGAAAAAAAAAAAGAGGTATCATCACCATTATATTTCCTCAACCTTATGGCTTTATTCAAAATAAGAACATTTCATGATTACAGAAGAAGGAAGGAAGGAACTGGAAGTGAAGAGTTGTGGGTTTTAACCTTAATTATTAGCAAAACTTATTGTGTGACATTGGGAAAGTTATCTCTCTGGGTCTAAGAATCCTTATCTAGAAAATGAAAGGGTTGAACTAGAGTATTTTGAAGGTTCCTCCTAGCTCTGATATTGTAGGACTCTGTGATTCTGATCCATTGTTAGTTATGTTCTATTTATAAAACTTTTCTAAAAATGTTTCATGATTATATGTATTCTAATGTCATATAATTAGAAGTTATAATTAATATTCTAGATCTTTGAGCAGTCAGGGTTTAAAAAACAGAATGTTTTGGAGAAGATTAAACAACCACCTAAATACACAATTTAAACTAAAAGTAGAAATTCTTTTGGATTGCAATTTTTCATTTTTTATCTGTCCCAGTACTTGCCACTGTTCCTGGAGTTGCTTAACAATAATTATTTCTAAACAGTGCTTCCATAATGATGTCAATGATGTCCTGAACCAGTGCCACACCAGGAAGGTTTCCATTTTCCTTTCCTAGCCAACTGGGACAGCCAATATGTCCAAAACTATACTCAGTAGCTTTTCACCAAACCCTCCAGTCTTCCTAATTACTATTGAAGCTACCACCATCCTCCTACTCACCTAGGCTTTTGTCCTAAGTATTATCATTGACTTCTCAGTCTCCCCCTTTCCTCATATCCACTCAGTTGCCAAGTCTTTCTTATCTTTCCTATATTTCTCCTTTTTTCCTTTGATACTGCTACCACCAAAGGTCAGGCTTTTACCTCGTGTCTGTACTAGGCAATATAGCCTGCTAGTTGTTCTCCCTCCCTCTCATCACTTCTGTCCATTCCCTACTTAGATTTCAAATTGATCTTCCTAAAACACGTATTTCCCCTGCCCCCAGTCCCCATTCAGTCCATTTCAGGGGTTCTTATTTGCCTCCAGGATGAAATATAAAGTCCTATTTGGCTTTAAAAATTCTTTTTTATTTTTTTAAGTCTTCTTATACCTTACTCCCTACAACCAAACCTACTTCCCCCCAATTTTAACCCCCTACTGTAATTTGTCTTTATTTTGGGGACTTAGCTTCCTTTGAGTCCCAACTGAAGCCCCACTTTCTGTAAGAAGTCTTTCTCAGTTCTGAATTTTAGTACCCTTCCTCTGCTTTTATTTTCAATTTATCCTATTTATATCATGTTTGCAGACAGTTGTTTGCATGTTGTTTCTATCATTAAACTTGAGCTCCTTCAGAGAAGGAACTGGCTTTTGCCCTTTTTTTTTTGTATTCCCAGGCACAGTACCTGGCATACAATGGGCAGTTAATAAATGCTCTTTGACTTAATATCTTCCAATCTCACAAGTGCCTGCTTATTCTTGTAACAGGTGGTGGCAGTAGTAATCAATATGGATCTTTGTTAATTACTAGGACTAGTTGGACATCCATTCCTCAACTTCATTCATTCCCAAATTACCAAATTCATTCATCAAACACTATATGTAATACCAAATGCCAGGGATTGAAAGGAGTAGAAAAAGAAATAAGACATAATTCTTACACTGATAAATAGAGTGCAAAGTAGAATGTTTTTGTTGCTGTTCAGTTGTTTTCAGTTATATTCAATTCTTCGTGACCCTATTTGGGTTTTTTTTTTTCTTTTATCAAAGATACTGTAATGGTTTCCTATTTTCTTCTACAGCTTATTTTATAGATGGCAAACTGGATGAAGTGACTTGCCCAAGATCACCCAGCTAGTAAGTGTCGAAAGCTAGATTTGAACTTGGGAAAATTAGTTTTCCTGATTCCAGGCCTAGCACTCTATGGATTGCACCGCCTTGCTGCCCCTAAATTAGAATGTATAAGTGAATACAAACAGCACAAAACAACATGCCAGTAAAAAGAGGGAGAGTTATCTTTCAGACTCTTTTTGAGCCAGTAAACACCAAAAAGAAGCCCTTCCCCCCCCCACTTGCAAAAGGACATTACAAGTTTGGTGGCATTTATCAGAGGCAACAACCCAGCACTGAAGACAGTAGGTGATGTACTACCAGGTTTGAGTTCTTGGTTTTAGAAATGAAGAAATGGCTCCAAGCATGGTAAGCATGTAAGAAACGTTTTTGAGCCCCGTAGGGATAATAGCCTCCTCTTTAAATCCAATTCAATTCAAGCCAACAAGCATTAAGCAGGCATTTGTGGTGTGTAAGGCGCATTATCCGATATAAAGACAAATGAGTAACAGCCCCTGTCCTTAAGGAGCTTACATTGGGCAAGATAAAATATATAAACAGATAAGTATATATATGTGGTAATTTTTCAGGAAGGAGAGAGCACTGACAATTTAGGAATTAGTGATGGCTTCCTGGAACTAATTTGTTGTTGAGTCATTCAGTTGTGTTTGACTCTTTGTGTCCCCATTTAGGGTTTTCTTGGCAGAGATACTGGAGTGCTTTGCCATTTCTATCACCAAGTTATTTTACAGAGGAGAAAACTCAGGCAAACACGGTTAAATGACATACCCAGGGTCACACAGTAAAAGGCTGAGATAGGATTTGACCTCATGAAGATGGGTCTTCCTGATTCCAAGCCCCGTGCTCTATCGATGTAACAATCCTCTAATGAATCTAGGGTTTCTAAGAAGGGAACAAGGAATACATTATGATAGTCTTTCTCAATGGTAGTCTTATGCTCCCAGGTCCCAACTATGATTTCCTCCTTGTTCTAAATTTTTAAAAATCTTAAATTTTTTTAAACCTACCCTTCTACCTATTTGTGCCAATTTGAAATCAGGGTGTGCCTAATTGAATTTTTGTGTTTTTTGTTTTGTTTTGTTTTGTTTTTTGCAAGTGCATCAATATATCAGTCAATCAACAAGTAAACACTTAATGTGTAGCAGGCACTGAGCATAGCAACTGGGAATAGAAAAAAAGGCAAAAAATAATTCCTTTCTATCCAGGGACTTACATTCTAGCAGAGGATATAATATATAAATAACACATAAGTAGTATAAGATACATACAGAGTAGACTGAATCTGTCCTAAGAGGGGAAAGCTCTGGGGGTTAGGGATTCCATAATAGCCTGCTGCAGAAGTTGACATTTGAACTGAGTATTAAAGAAGAGCCAGTGATTCTGAGAGTCATGGAATTGAAGTAGAAAAGTATTCTAGGTATGTAGGACAGTTCATGGAAAGATGGGATATATACTGTTGTAAATGAGGACCTGAAAGTAGGCCATTATGGATTGATCAAAGACCTAGGAAAATCAACACCTACTTTGGTTAAATGGATCTGAGTGCTTCCCTTCTCCCTCTGGAATAGAGAGTTCTTTTAGGACTGTCCCAAACCTTTCTCCTCTTCAGTCCACATCTCCATCCCATACTCCCTTTTGGAAGATAGACTATTCCTTTACTTTTTACTGAGAAGATTGGGTCCATCTAACACATGCCTCATTATCCACCTGTTTCAACATTTATGTTCTCAATTTTAACCTTCTCTGCAAATGAAGTTTTCCAATTATATCCTAGATGCTAACACATTCCAGTTACTTTTGGGTCTTGTTCCAACTCTTCTTCCCAAGGGGATCATGTCTTATTTGTCTTTGGCCACTTTGGTACTAGTCTTGGCAGAGATAATAGCATATACCCAGTAGAGCTCTGCTCTGGCCAAAATTCTTAAGATTTGTTTCCTGAGGTATTTAGGGGACCAGTCTTACCCAGAAGTAGATAAAAAGTTGGCCTGTTTACAAGGGAGCTTTGAACTTGACACAAAAATAACAGTGACATGCATCAGGAGAAAGGCACATTTGGATTGGTACAGAATATTTGGTGCTATGTGGCTCCACTATATGAATCACCATTCACATTTTGCTTTTCATACTGAAGATTCCTTAAGTACTCCACATAGGTGACAAGTTGGGCCTGACAGGCTTGCACCAACAAAATCCAATGGCATTTTCTCAGCTCTTACTTTCTTTGACTTATATGGCATTACCTCTGTTGATAGCTTTTGATTTTTACAAACACTGAAATTTCACGATTTTCTTCCTCTTATTCTGACCAGCCCCTTTGCTGGTTCTATTTCCTAATAAAACTGTTCATGTCTGAAGGTTCAGTTCTTAGTTCTCATCCATATCCATCCCCTTAATGTACTAGATCTGCTGTTTTGTGGATTTAGCTGCTTGGTGCAGTAGGAAAAATGAATTGTGAGTTAGAAGAACTAGATCCAAGTCCTAAGGAAGTTGTGACCCTGTTTCCTCTTTGGTAAAATGAGGTAATTGGGCTGAATGACCTTGAAAGTTTTCTTTTTTAATCTCTTCAGTTCCATTCCCTTATATATAAAATGAGGATTAATACTATCTGTAAGTATCTCCTTCAAGATGTGAGGATCAAATAAAATCATATTTGTGAAGCTCTGTGTTAAACTTAAAGTGATATGTAAATGTCAGTTAACTTGTTACTAATTATTTGTTTGGGTTTTTGAGAAGTCCAATACAATAAAAGCTGACATTCATGGAAGGTAATTTGGAGCTATTTCCTATCTTTTAGTAAAATCAGGATTATTTCTTTCAATTAGAAATGTGCATTCTAGCAAGAAGAGGTAAAGGAATTTACCCAGTTCTTGAAAAGGAGGGGCTACATGTATCTCTTACTTTGTTACGATACTGCCAGGTTCTAGGCCATGGAGAGATTCCAGGGCCAGAGGCTGTCTTAGGGAAATAACTGTTCAAATGGGGCTCAGGAGTTGGATTGCTTTCATTGGAGGTCTTTAAGAGTCGAGCATGGATGACTGGTGTAAGTGTGTAAACTGGACCAGAAGATAGCTAATGGCCCTTCAAGTTTGGACATTCTTTAGTTGAGTTCTGGGCTAGTCAGAAAACATGGATGTTCCTAGTCCATTCAAATTGTGCTTCCTGTGGGACTCATTTTTGGCACCTAACAACAAATGAAATAAAAAGATTTTTGTAGTGATATTTTGTCAATTTCTACTAAATATTTTAAAATGAACTACAAAGTTGGAATTGTAGTTCAGTTGCTTCTGCTGTTGGAGAGGCAAAGAGATTTGGAATTTAGTTCTGGTTTTGCCTTTGTTTTTCAAAGAACATAAATACATATTTTATTTATCTTTTAAAAAAATATCACCTGCATTTCACTATATGTCCACCCCCTTCTTTCAGAGAGCTATCCCTTATAATAAAGAAGGAAAGAAAAGTTCAGCAAAAATAACATTTTGAAAATGTCTTACATTATATTCAATGTTTCATAAGATAATCTCTGCCTTTTGCAAAGAAGTAGAAGGGAAGTGTCTTCTCATATTCCTTCTTTGGGGCCAAAGTTGTTCATTATTATTTAACAGCATTTAGTTTTGACTGTTTTGTAGTTTTCATTTATTTTGTAAGCATTGTACATATTGTTTTCTTGGTTTTGTTCACTTTGCATCAGTTCTTATGTGTGTTTATAAACCTTTATGTTTTATTAATCTTTTTTATTGTATTACAATAATGTTATATTCATGTATCACGTACAGTTTTTGAATCTATTACTCAGTTGATAGGCGCTTTCTTTGTTTCTAGTTCTTTTGTTTTGGGGTTTGGTTTTTTTTTGGCCAATACAAAAAATCCTGACTGAAATAACTTGGTTTGTGTACAAGGTCTTTCTTTTTGTCATTATCTTCTTTGCACATAGCAGTGGAAATTATAAGCAAATAATGTGATTTTTTAAAATTAAATTTTCTTTTTTCTTTTTTTTTAGTGAACAAAATTCTGATTTCTCTTCCTTTCACCTCTTTATACCATTGAGAGGGAAGAAAAGTTGCCCCTCAAGGCAATTTTTTTCTACTTTGGGATAGCTCTAATTGATAGGTGAGATACACACATTATATCAAGATTAAATTTGCCTCTCAGAAACCTTTATCTATTGTTTTTTCCCTTTTTGTTCTGCCTTTTTCTTTTACATCATATTAATTGATAATATATATCTTGTCCCTATCTGCTAAGTCTTAGGTTAAAACAAAGAGAAAGGAAGAAAAAAAGAAAGGAACATTCAACCAAACCAATGTCTTTAACACATCTGATCATAGAGGCAGTATCCCACAACCACAACCATTCAGATCTGTAGTAGAAGAGAGGAAGATGCCTTTTTTTTTTCTTCTCACAGTTCAAGCTTGGTTATTATAATTATACAGCATTTGGTTTTATTTTAGTTTCTGTTTTCATGGTCATTGTATATACTTTTTTTAATGGTCCTATTTGCTACACTCTGCATCAGTTCACATAAATCTCCCATTTCTTTGAAATTTTCATACTCATCAATTCCCTTCAGTGCAGTTACATTCACAATTGGTTTACTCTTTTCCCCACTTGTGGGAAACCTGCTGTGTTCTTTGTTATCACAAAAAGTGCAATAAATATTAGAGTATTTCTACCTTTGGCCCTCCTGGGTCACAGATCTCTGAGTCAAAGGGTTATGAATATTTCAGTCACTTGTTAAAAGTATCTATCTTTCCACAGACCAACATGGTCTTTTATCATTTTTTCAAGTTTAGGGTAAGTTGTTTCAATTTGTATTTTCTTATTATTTGTAATATTGTTTCATGTTTTCCAAGTAGTTTGACATTCCTCTTCTGAGAGCTATTTATTTATATCCTATGATTATTTATCCTTTGGGGAATGGTTTCAGGGTGGTACAAACAGATAGAGCTCTGGGCTTGGAATTGGACCTGACTTCAAATTCTAACCCAGATAATTAATAGTTGTATGGCAAGTCATTCATCCATTGTCACTCAATTTTCTCATCTGTAAAATGGGATAATAACAGCACCTCCCCTAGAAGGTTATTTTAAGGCTTAGGTAAGATATATGTAAAGTACATTGTGAACCTCAAAGCACTATTTTTTT